>JAOXNO010000002.1:5593872-5604726 GCA_028565335.1 Limnodromus scolopaceus
TAACCCCCCTCCCCCCCGCCTTTTTAAATAGACTTACTTGTTTTTCACAGAAGTTGGTTTTCTTAAGTCAGGTGTCTTTAAAAAAAAGTGCATGAGGCTTGGTTTAGTAGAGTGGGGAATCTGTGTTACCAAGTAAATATAGTGATTCTCAACCTAAAATACTTGTGAGTTATTCATTCTTTGTGTTTCCTATATTAACACAGGAAGGTAAAAAATACACTTGTAAATGAATTTCCTTTTGCAGGCTTTTGATGTACAGTAAAAATACACTTTGAAATGCTGTATGAAAAGGCCTGGGAGCTTTTTCCTTTTCAAAGGAATTTTTGTTCTTTAAAATGTCAGAAATGTCAAGTTTTGCTTTTACTGTCTTGTCAGAGGATTCTTGAGTAACTTCTAAAATGTTCATTTAAGTGCTTTCTCAGGCAGCAGTTAATAAGGTGGCACTGCTGTGAATCCTGAAAGATTTTGGGGAAAAACCCCAGAAAAATGTACATATAATTATTCAGGCATCTAAATAGTCCCATTGTTTCAATGGGGTTATTTGCACCCAAAAATGTATTCCTATCCACTTCCTGGATGGCGAACAAAGAGGTCTTCTAAAAAGCTTGTTTAAAAGCATGAGATATACTTGAAAACCAGAATTGTAAACAACTGGCTTCCTTTTGTGTTCAAATCTGACACAAACTTGTCCATTGAGATCTATAGCTTTGGAGAGAATCATAGTTTTATGATCTATGCCCTTTAACAAGGGATCCTGTTTTTTACTTGGAAGTTATACTTTGAGGAGCAAGTTGAAAATTTTGAAGGGTAAAATGTATCCATTAATTCTGCCCGTAAGGGGCGAATATTCCTAGGGCCTAGTGATATACAAATTGGTACAAGGAGGTACAAAGAGGTTCTTAACAGTGTTTAAATTTTTTTTATTTTTTCTATGGGTTGCAAGAGTTTTTGTTCCTACTGTGCTGGGAACTGTAGGATTGGGACTGAACAGTAATGGAACGGAAGGATTTGTCAGTCTAAGATGAGACAAGAAAGCAATAAGAAAGAAAACTTACTTTAGAGGTCTCTTCTTGCTATTAGATTGAACTGGGAAGTCAGATGCATTTGGGTACAAAGAGGTGTCTGATGAGAAATAATCAAGTTGACATACCTCTTGGCCTTCCTCGAATAGTTCTTATGTTTTAATATAAATGAAGACTGCACCAAGACTGAACTGGGTCTTCCCTTGTAAAGGCTTATGGTTTTGGGGTTTTCATGAGTCAAATGCTTGTAGTTGTCTTTTCTTTGCTGAACTGCACAACAGGATTTGAAAGATCAGAGTTTCTATAAGCTGGCTATGAAAAAAAAAAACTTATTTTTGTCTTTGCACTACAAATCCATGCATGGAATTTCCACAAGTAATGGCAACATTGTTTCAGGACACAGAAAAAATCATGAACCTGATTTTATACTAAATACAACTTTTTTTTTTCATCATTGTTTTGGTTTTGTCTAGAATTCAAAATGACTTTATAAATCAAAAGAAGAAACATTTATAAGCACCATATACCAAAAAATGTTAAATGGTGAATGTTAAATGCTAAATTGTAACAACAGACATAAAATGCCTACTATCTCTATAGGGACTGTGACTTTGGTTTAGTGTCTTATCTAGGTTGGGTAGGGCTTTGGGTTTTTATTATTAAGGTACAATGTTATTGTCAGTCAACACATAGCCTGAAATCATCAGTCCTTTAATTACAGCTCTGACATTTATTAACTTATCATAGTATTGATTGGTGCTTACCTTTTAGCTTGACATTTTTTTGAATATTTCCTTAGAGAAATTATTTCAATAAATGTGCTAGTCTTTTTAAAAATAAAATTGTCCTAGGATACTTTGAGCTAAATCAAAAGCTGTTTATCACAGTCACGGCACAGCTGCTGGAGATAAGCAACGAAAATCATGCTAGTGGGTTGGATTTTTTTTAATATTCAGTCCTCCCAAGATTGTACAGTGAGTGTTTGGGAACAGACACATCCCAGGAAACAAAACATATGCTCAGTTCCTGGCCATAGGCCCTTAAGTATGGAAATTTATTTTTTGGAGAGCCTTGACTACAATATGGATTAAGGTTATAAAGTTATTTTTTATCATGTATGTAATTTTAAACATTCCAGTGAAGTATCATTGCTTTCTTTTAACTTCTGTTATTCTAAACCAATGTGGAAGCCCAGGAATGCAAAATGGACTTGCATCTGAATATCCTCAAACATCAGGAATGCCCTGAACCTCAAGCCTGTTTTGTATGTTTACTAATAACTCTTTACAGTGATGTGTAAGGAAGGAAAGTCAGGATGCCTAACAGGACAATTTACTGCTTTGTAGTTTCTGTAGTCAATGGCAGCACAGAGATGTGTATGATATAACTAGGCTTATACTGATGCAGTATGTTTATAACCTTATACTGCCCAGTACCTGCATACATTTATTTTTTCACAGAAGGGCAGGACTGAGGAGGGCAGTTCTTAAAAATTCAGTGAGGCTCAAGCTCCAGGTTTTGCATTCACTACTCCAACATCACTTTTCCTGTGTAGGGACCCAGATAGATCCTGACCACTTCTGCTGTTTGCAATCTAGATCCTAATTCAGCAGTTGTATCTTGAGGCCCTGCATAAAGGTATGGATAGAATCTCCTGACTTGTGTTGCTGCCATACAAATACTTGAAAGAATCCTTTAGGACTAAAGTAAAATAGCTTTTGAGTTTATAGCTAAGACTCCAGCTGTTCTGGAATACAGAATTCAGAAGATCTGATCTCACCATGGATTTGATAAATTAATATTGCTCCCTTTTATTCCACAACATTGAAAAATGAGAGTCTGCATATTTGTTTTTGAACATGTATGGCTACTGTGAAAAACAAGGACTTGATATTTGAAATATTGATACCTATTTCAGGTGGATATGTCCAAAATATCCAAGGTGCTTCATGAAGGCCTATTATAATTTACTTTTAAAATGTTGTGGGTTTTTTTAATATAAAACGAGTGTTTTAGGGGACTATTCAGAAGACAAAACTTCAGCCTACCAAACTAGGACTCTCTCACTACCCTCTATAGCAAGTAGAGGCTCAGGACCTTCAGAGGTGATGCACAGTGATTACTTTCTCTGATGACTATAAGGGGACTTAAAGCAGTGCAGCCTCGCAAGATTTAAGTACATCCTTGTGAATACCTTATCACCAATACATGCCCAAATAAATTGGCACCATTTCACTTGGCCAGATCTTGTTTATTTTAGTCCTGCTAATGAGAGTACTTCAATTCTGTGTTGGAACTGAATTCTTCATTATGGCTAAAGGGGGGTCTTCTTTGATTCACATAATGAATACTAATAGTATTTACTGTTTTAATACCTATGGCAGATTGTATCCTTCTATATATGCTTTTTTATATATTTTTAAATAAATTTAGCCCATATCTATTAGCCTCAGTACTTGAAGAGATTAGACGATGACTTAAGTAGTTCTTCTCAAATCTTCTTTATAATCTACTGATCAATTTTCAGATGAGAGATACAGTGCATTTGAAGCACTTCAGAAATATAAATAAAGTGAAATTAAAAACCTTATCAGAATGACTATTCCTTTGTTTAAACTATGTCTTCAAGTCAAAGAAGTATGAAGGTTGTAGAATTACTGCTGTCTCTGTTAATACTGTTAACTGTTGGCATGACTCCACTAAAGACGTGTTCTTGAGTCCTTCAAGGTTGTGTAGCTCATGCAAACATATTAGTTTGCATCTGTATACGTTGGAGTGTAGAAGGATCTGTAATGCCCATGAAGGTCATAATCCCCTACTGATATAAATGAATTCCATTAAAAACAGTGGAGATGTAGTGATTTGTTTCAACTGAGAATCTCCCCTATGTGCTCTTTTAACAGAAAATTTGACAGGAAAGATTTTCTGCACGTGTGTTTTCAGTCATTCAACTGATGTTGTTTGCTTGTGTGTAAAATAGATAGGCCTGTATTATTGGCAATACTCAGCATTTATCTTCAGGGTATGCAGTGTTAATTAAAAATACTTGTTTTCACTTAGTGGACTATTAATAACAATGTGACTTAGTGCTTGTAAAATGTTTCATATGTGAAAAATGCATTGGAATGGGAGCTGGATATTGCTTGTAGTATCTTCACAAGGGAGCCATATAGTCATTATTACATATATTTTACAGAATAAAATTGTAGCTGAGTGCAGGAAAACTAAGAGAAAGGAATGAGTTTAACTGCATGATTTATGTAATCCAGAGCCTAGAATAATGTGCACAGTTTTTCTGGGCCTTTTCTTAATTCACTCATCCCGTACAAGAATGAACTATTTCAGGATAGACTTGTTTGGTTTTAAGTACAGCAGTCATGAGAAGAGTGTTAATTGACAGGTAGATGAAGAGTATCACAAATACAGACGTGTTAGCTACATTACTGGAGAGTGGAATATAGTGTAGAGATGTTCAGATCATGTTTAGTTTCTCTGTGCCATTGTTTTAATATGCACTTTTAAAATATTGTATCTGGTATTTTTCAGCTATTAAAAACTGTAATCATCTAGTGTAGATCTTGAACTGTTATTGTCATGTACATATTTGAGATGGAAGCTTGCAGAGGAATATAAATTTAAAGGAGTAATTCAGCATTCGGAGGTACTTGGGACCAGTGGAGAATATCTTAAAGAAGATGGACAGTGCGGTGCGAGGCCACTGATGTTTAAGACTACTCCCACAGTAGACTTTGTAGTCAAGTGTCTTCCTGACTTTAACAGACTGTATACACAATTTCAGTATATTTAAATCTTTATAAGAAGGATTTATGCAAACCGTAATGTGTTTTTTTGAGTTTAAAATGTCTTTAAGGAAGGATGAGAGCCTGCAGTTATGAGGTTACCCACATTCAGGACCTGTCCACGTTCTGCAGTCTGAAGCTGCATTTTAGAGTGTATTTAGTTCTTGGGGAAAACACAAGGTGAAGAATAACTTCAATTATAGTTAGGTTTGCTTTCTAGACATTGACTATTGAGAATTATGTTAAGAATTTGCAATTAAAGTATTTTTTTCCTTGTTCACTGCTCCATATTTTTATGCCACTTGCTGAGTGAGGTTATTTCATATTAGCTGCCTCAAAGACTAAGGTTTGCATAGGGCCACCTGTATCATTAGTTGCCACCTTTGAAGTTACAGTTTACTAGAGAACTTCAAAAAGAATCCCAATATTTTACATTGATTCTGTCTCCTTAGAAAAATAGGCTCTAAATATAAAGCTTTTAAAGGATGTGCCAATGTGGAAGTGCATCTTTGTCATCTGAAAATGCATAGGCATAAGCTGAGTTGTATCCACGATGCTTTTACTGGTCCTGTTTACCTAGCAGTTTAGAAGGGATCAATTTTGTTGTCAAGGCTGACAATAGCTTGCAAAACATAGTACAGGAGTCATTACTTACTTCAGTTCCTAATGCAGCATTGCTATGAGAAATGGTCACATTACTAAGAAATAGAAAGTATCTACCTTTAGGGATTCCTTGAAGGTTTCGAGGTGAAGTTCAGATCTCTCTCCAAGACCTGTGTTTGATCATCCATTCCCTGTGAGAACCATAAGCAATTTAGGAACAGAAAGTAGTAGGAAAATTTCTAAGCCACACGGAATATATAAGCTCATTTTTTAAAAGTAATTGTTCCTTTCAGTTGATAGAGAATGTACTAATAATTTCAAGGCATTTATTACATTACACGTTCACTTTTAATGTAGAATTTCTTTCCCAATCATCTCTAGTCTTTCCTTTAATATTAAGCATATTGATGTGTTTACAGATTAATGATTATTTTTTAGCAAGGAGGTAACTCTGATTGAATTATAATATATTGTATAAAGCAAGGTTACACGCTGAGGTGGCTACCATGATATTATTACTTTTGTTTTCACTTGTATTTATTTTAGTATCATTTACAAAACAAGACAGTAATATTCATAATATAGGCTTCCTAATGTACTGTAACTGAAGCCCAAATATTATGTTCAGTATACATAGTTGTTTCTTTAACATTTATGAGAATCTGGTCCTTTCCCTGGCAATGTAATGTGTACTTAGTTAAGACTGTGAGTAAAGACACTTTCAGTATTTGTGGTTTCTTTCCTTTGAACCAGGGCAGTCCAAGGTAGTGACTAATGCACGATTGCTTTAGAGGAACAACACTCATCAGACATACTGGATTTTTACATAGTTTCTGTACTAACATGAAAAAGAGAGTATTCAAAACAGCTAGTAGACACAGAACTACTGTGGTAATGTTCTATAGAAAAAATGCTGGGCAGTACAATAAAATGTTAACTATGCTTTTCAAATAGCTAATAATAATACAAGCACTTTGCTTAGAAATAAAAAGTTAAGATTGTTTGGAAAGTACACAAGTGATTCTCTCAATAGCTCTCAAATATCTCAAGAGCTCAGTCTTCTGTTGATGCTGAGAATGAAAGTGCTGTTAAATAAAGAGATTGCCCATTCTCATTGACGATGTTTGCATTGCAACATCTTGGACATTTTGAAGCTCACCCATTCTGTTTTACAGGAGTAAAACAATGAATGCTGCAGACTAAAGCACTACTGAACTGCATTGTGGGCATCTGAATTTATAAATTTCTTGTCAAGAGGCAACACAATTTTTCATATTAATGTGGTGATAATGGATTGGCATAAATAATAATAATTATATTAATGTTGCTTCATAAGTAACCCTGGACTATAAAAAGAGTATTACAGCAATTCAGAAGATAAAAAGTGTTTAATTTCATTTCTAAATTCTGCTAGTAAAGCATATGTTTTGATTCAGCGGATTATGCTTAAAATCCCAAATTGGCATTCTGTGAATATTGTGGTAGAGGCTCCTGAAACGTATTCAAATTAAAAAAAATCCTGAAGCATGCACGATTTACCAAATGTTCTGATGAACTGAGGACACAGAGAACATGCTTGCTAAGAGATCTCAAGTAACCATTACTGTGTTTTTTATATTTATTACAGACTGACAAGAAAGAGAAAAGTGACGCCTTGAATGTTGCAATAGAGAGTATGTGCAAGAAGACAAGAGACCTCCGCAGACAGGTAAGCAACCTGGGGTACTGAAAAGGTAGAAGAGGAGACTTGAAAGATGTTTTTCTGAATTGTTATTTTCAGATTTTGTAGCACTGCATTTTGAAAATAAAGATCTCTTCTATATTAAAATAACACTGAAGATAGTTACACTATTCCACAGAAAATATATATATACACATTTTCAAAACTGGGAAAAAACCCTACCAAATGAAACTGGCTGAATGTATGTATGTACATAGACAAAACTCTGCATGTATACATGTCTAAATATGTATTTGCTATAGAAATAGATCAGTAATGTACTTTGGACATAAAAATTCATTTTATTTTTAATAAGCTTGAATTATTATTGGTTGTTGGAAAACATACCTTGAAGGGACCACTGGGCCATTATGTCTAGTTCTTTACACTTGTGAGAATTCATACAACAGAATCTGATCCCCAGTCCACCCGTTTTGAATCCCAGTATCCTAAAACTAACGTCAGACATGGACCAAAATCCGCAACATCAGAGCACTGCAGAAGGTCAGCAGTTGACACCAGCAGCTGTGTTTACATACTCTCTCTGCAAGGAACATCTTTGATAAAAATTGCAAATTTTGTTGAAAGTACATAACACACCAGTTTAGAAAGAGAGCTAGAAAGCCAGTAGTTTTCAGCCAGGCTGCCCCAACCAAGTATGTGAAAATTTATAGCTACATAGCACATGAGCACACACTACTTTTGTCTCACCTCTAGCTGTGGTTATTTATCAGCTCTCTGGTGGAAGAATACCCTGCCCAACTTTGTGTACAGTCCTACAAGCCAGCCTATGCTTCAAGATGATGAATAAATTCCTGCTTGTCTCCCATAATCAGCCAGGGGAAGCCTTGAAAGATGAGATGAATATAATACAAGTCTAGAGTTTTCAACTAACTAGCTATCCAATTTCTCCTTACATTACATCAAAAATATGATCAGCTCAGTCACCTGGTGACTTGCATCACAAGCTCAGTGTGTCTAGGAACTCTGCCATTCGGTCCTACAGTCTCTTCCATGAGTTAAACTCTAGCTTATCACAATTTACTGACTCTGTTACAGTGTTTAAAATTTGTTAACTAATTCAATTTCTGTGTGTTTATAAACCTTTATAAAGTGTCCATTCTGAATGTATTCATGGCCAATATATAGTCAATCTAGAACCAGTAGTTTTCTCTAAGCAGAGTAGTTCTATGGCTTCTTGACATTTTCCACTGGAAGGCATTTATGAGAAATATTGCATCTTCTTCCTCCAATTCTGTGTTCATACATGTAAATTGCATAAGAATTGTTTTAGGAAGAGCACTTACCACATGTCTAATTCCTGATCTGGGAAGCATGAAATTGTGAGTTCTGTGCCTGCAGATATTGCAGTAGAGTCTTACTAGCTTTCACTTACGAACATTCATTATTTTGTCAACACTTCTACTAAAAGCATGAAAATTGTTATTTGTTCTATTCTTACAGCTTTTATAAAACTTAATATTTTTTTTTAATGATACTGTGTACCATAGCTGGAATTACATGAGGCACACATAGTGGATTTGGGGCTATGGTGTGCACAATGTACTCTGCTTTCAGTCAGTCGCTGGGATTGCCTATGCAAAATTGGGGTTGAAGATGAAACCTTATGAAGTTGTATTTTTGAAATCTCTTCAGTGTAGTGCACAATAACCAAAACCATCCTATAACTGCTGGCCCAGTCACCACCTCACTGAGGTTATGCCATGGGCCCCTATGGAACATCTTTGTAGACCGCAGTAAGTAAAGTGAAGTAAGGCTTGTATATGGCAAGACTTGAAGGCAAAAGTAGCTATCTCAAAAACAGTGTATTCTGGAAGTTGTAAAAATCTGTGGCTTTTCAAATGAAATGATATGTATTCAATTCAGGAACTTGGCCAGTACTTGTGGGGATTTTACACTATCCTGTTTTGTTTTGATTTTTATTTGTATTGTGCCAGAGATGTGCATGACATGTCCATGTGTGCAGTTTTACCTAGATTTCTGCTTCCCTGCCTAGTAGAGCTGTATGAATATTAAGGAAGGAACGGTCTATTCATTCCAATTTCTAATTCTGAGAAATTAACATACACGGTTCTTACCTCCCAGTTGTTTCCCAGTGTACCGTGAATAGACTGCACAGATATTTCTCCTACGGCTGTTCCGTAGTTTTGGTTGGTTGGGTTTTTTTGTAATTGTTATTCCTGATAATATTCTTGTATTTCTATATTGCTGCTTCATCATGGATAGCTTTTTCTGAAAACAATGAAGATTGCCTTCCTGGCATCCCTTTGAAACAGGAAAGAGAGATCCCTCAATAATAGCTAATCTTTAGTTCTTCCAGGACTTTTGCCGGTGTAGTCTTGTGCAGCAAGAGGCGAACAGAGGCAAACACAGTTTTCTGTACTCATCAGGATACTGATGTTTAATAGTGTTGCAAACAGCTGCTGGGATAGTCTTCTCTACCCTCCACTGTTTGTTTTTGACAACCTTATGCCCCATGTTTTATAAACAACATGTTTCTACTTTATTTTTTAATGCACTTTGATATCAAAACAAAAACTCTCCATGCTTCCACTTCTGTAACAGTCATCTTAAAGGGTAAGAATAAGACCTTGGACCTTAAAAATAAAACAATTTGTCAGACATCATCCTCCCTCTGCTTTCCCTCTTCTGATGGCGTCTCTTTCACTTAAAAATAGGAGAAAAAATTCCAAGATAGCACAATAACTTCCCTAGTATTGCCTGCTAGCACTACAGGTGCTGTTCTTTGTTTATACGCCTCCCTATACGGCTACTTAGCTTTTAGCATTTTGCTCTAGAGGTTGCCAGAGTCACAAACAGACTTACTGAGTTGCAGAAAAAATGATTGTTATGATTCAGATGAAGAGAAATAGATATTGCTTCAGATATTATTTTTTTTTCTTCTGTCTTTTCCCTTTCTTTGTTCTACATTGTATTTCTTTGTTCTTTAATGCTACACAAGCCATCTTCTGAAGACCTCAGCTTCTTGTATTCCTTCACAGAGCTGAAACAGGACCATAATTTTAAACTTGTTTGTATTCAGCAAAGACACAGCATTATCTTTTTTTTTTTAGAAGAAGATGCATTTCACTGTTTAATTGCAAGATAGAGGATTTCTTAGAACAAAATAATAATGATAATTTATATGTGAAAGGTTAATTAAACTAAGCAAACCAGTAAAAAGCTATAGCAAAGAATTATGTGATGAGAGATAAAATTAGGCTGCTAGTTTGAAAATTGGAAGCCTCAAGCTCACCACAAATGTGACTAAGGTCATTGCAGTCACTGCTCCTCAAATAATATATTAAGGCTGCAAAAGTCCTACAGTCTGGGCTACAAGGAACCCAAAAATATTTATTTTGGTGATAATAAATCATCGGCCACGGATATGGTTCCACAGCTTTTTGTTGCTGATTATTGTAAATTGAAATCTTGATGTTTAAATTGTGATTCTTCAAGGTCACATTCGCATACTTAATTTTAAACAGGTGTGTAGAATTTTCATGTGTAGAATCATTTAAGCCGGAGAGGGACTCTGTCAGGAAATGTAGTGACAGGACAAGGGGTAATGGTTTTAAATTGGAAGAGGGGAGATTTACATTAGATATTAGGAAGAAATTCTTTGCTGTGAGGGTGGTGAGACACTGGAACAGGTTGCCCAGGGAAGTTGTGGATGCCCCATCCCTGG
>JAOXNO010000002.1:5605667-5630689 GCA_028565335.1 Limnodromus scolopaceus
TTGCCCAGGGAAGTTGTGGATGCCCCATCCCTGGAGGTGTTCAAGACCAGGCTGGATGGGGCTTTGAGCAACCTGCTTTAGTGGGAGGTGTCCCTGCCCAGGGCGGGGGGGCTGGAACTGGATGATCTTTAAGGTCCCTTCCAACTCAAACCATTCTATGATTCTATTCATCAAAGAACATGAGTATTTGTTTGGCTCCCTTAATTTCAACAGAACTAGTAGGTTTTAAGTGTTTTATGTATCTGCACTCACACATGTAAACGTGCATATTTAGGTAGCGGTATATTAAAATTGTCCCTAAAATTAGAGTTTTCTTTGTAATAGATAAATTGCAGCTGCAGTAGGTTTCAGACACATAATCCTGCAAATAATGCAGGAATGTGGTGTGCACATATTTATAAAATACTAATGGACAAGAATTACAGTAGACTTTAATAAATAGTCCAATTAGCAGGTACTAATGTAATGCTCTCTTTTGCAGCTCCGTAAAGCCATTATAGATCACATCTCAGACTCCTTCTTAGATACCACTGTTCCACTTTTAGTTCTCATTGAAGCTGCCAAAAATGGAAGAGATAAAGAAATAAAGGAATATGCTGCTATATTTCGAGAACACACCAGCAGGCTTGTGGAGGTATGTTTGGGGGACTTGCACTTTTTTTGAATATATGGTATAAGTGACTTGTCATTGCATATTTCCTTTGCTGGCAGATACCATAAAACAATTAAGCCTGGCATTTCAGGAAAAATATGGAAGTGGCCTAGGATAATAGTAAACATTTTTTATATAATGGTATGCGGTAAGATAGTGGGTTTTGTGGTTTATATAGTATTTCATTCCATAAAAATTAAGTGGTGGGAAATTCTAATTTGAGAAATTAGTGTAAACCTTTCACAAAGGTTTATGTGGGGGAACTTGATCAAATGTGTGATTCTAAGGAGAATTAGCTCAGAGTGTTCAGAATACTACCACTCAAAGTACGTAAGACACCATATTAGACTTAGTTGTTTGCCAGTTCTCTCACCTTGAAAGTTTATCGCCTGTGTGATGATACGCTCAAGAGGCAATGGTGCTCTGACACACAGTTTAGAGCCATGAACCCTATCGGAGACTGAAAGCATGTTGGTGTATACGCTGAATGAATTCCCTTGCATACATTGTATACTCAGCATTCATTTCTAAAGGATATACTTCTTTATGACTTACAAATGATATTTCTTTGTCACTTAGAAACTTGTAAATAGAATTGGAGAGAGATTTTCATTTGTTGGACAATCAGTCCTGCAAATGTGACTAAATATTCACTGACTTAAGCTCATTCAAACTGGAGCTTGAAACACTGCTGGAATACTGAAGTCATGGATTTTGCGGGAATATTATCTCAAGTGCCTGTAAGGAATGTGTTGCTAATTTTTGTGGGGTTTTTTAAGCTTTTAGGGCTTTTGTGTGCAGTAATGTAACAATGGGGAAAATCAATGAATTCACTCTGTGGCTGAAAATTTACTTAGGAAAACTATTTGGCTCAGAATGAATTCATTAATCTTGGGTGATCTACAGAAAATGAAAGACAACTAGGTAAACAGCTAAAGTAAAAGTATTGCATTTATGTTTCATGGTTGTGTAGTTACAGAATAAATCTAGTTACTATTCTCGGATTTACAAGAGTGTCTGATTTTGACCATAATGCAAAATCAAATGAAAGCTAAAACACAAACCAAAAGTTTTACAAGTTTTCTTGATTTCTAATACTGAAGCTAAACCAGCCTGAAGTGGCTTGATTTTTAGAAAGGACAGGTGAGCTCTGAAGATCAGATAACTGAATTTGGAGTTGAGTCCAGGTCAGCTGAAATAATCAAGTCATTATTCAGTTTAGAAGATTATGAACCTAAGAATCCCATTCAATTTCCTTTCATGAGTTTGAATTTGTTTCCCAAATGCAAGGAATAACTGGCCATCAGGGTAGGTTTGTGATTAAAGGGGCTAATGGCTGCACAGATACGCTGCCTGGAAAATCTACAAAGAGATGTAGCAGCTGCCTGTGAACATAAGACTGCTCAGAAGACAGCTATACTTAGTGATATAAGATAGAAGAAAGACTATAGCAAAGTTTTGCAATTCCAGCATAGTTACTACATAGAAAGGGGAGGGGGGAGGGAAGTCTTATGTCCTTTTTCAGCATACACATTACTAGTCTATTTATTTATCAAAGAATTTACTTTTTCTTGCTGAAACTTCTGATGTGTAAACATCACCTGTTCCCTTTGGGACAACTGCCCAGCCTTTTGCTAGGGATGTGTTTCACAACATGGTGGTGTTTGCCATCTGTAAGATTTTGAGTTGGATGACAAGTAAATTCAAGATCCAACCCTGTACAACATTTCCAGAGCTTATGAGAAAGTTGTCAAGCACCTTTGTATTTTAACAGAAGTTTCTTAAATGACAGTTATGATTTGCATCTTTTGAGGAGAGTCCTCCCATTCCCTCCTTTGTTATTTATTTTCTTCACTGATATAAAAGCCAGCAAACAAATCCCCTTGCAACTTTCAGATTATGAAATATATATCTGGAAAGCTATTCATGTATGTTATTGCAGAATTGGGCTTGATTTCTGCAACTGGGAATAACTTAAGTCAAGCACTGAAGTGCAAGATCATGGGTGGCGTATACCTGGCTATGGAATACTAACAGAGACAATAGTTGAAGATAAAATATTTTAAAAGCTAAACAACTAAGAAAAAATTATTGCAAAAAATGGCATATGACAGTAACTGTACTAGAGAAGGTAGGTGAGATAGATGAGACATCAGACAATTGAAATGTAAGTATAAAGGCAGTTTCACCATCTTCATGTAGTTATGACATTCAAGGAGCTGGATGGATTGCGGGTACCAAATGATACAGCAAAGGCCAGTGATGTAAGCAAGACTGCCCATATTGTTAAATACAAAATACCTTATTTATCAGAATGTATTTTGTCAGCTGCAAGTAGCCTTTATGGAACATAGTGAAGCTGCTTGCAAGCATTGAGACCTGAAAACCAGCTCAGATGCTAGCAATACCTAGTTTTTGTCTTGGAGAACAAAAAAACCAATTCTCACATTCTCACTGTCCTTTTTTTTTTTCTTTTTCTTTTTTTTTCTGAATGTAAGAGACCCTAGGTGTGGATCTGAGCCCACTAGAAACCTTTGACATCCATAACATGCCATGGTAGAGAATTTCACAGCTTGACTATGTGTTGTGTGGAGAAGTATGTGTGAAATCCCCACATGATCATTTCATTTGCTGTCCCTGAATTCTTGTATCAGAAAAGAAAGTAGCACCAGTCCCTGTTTTCATTTCCCTAGGATATGAGCACCTCTGTCATATCCTCCTTCAATTGTCTCTTTTCCAAGTTGAGTATTTCTGGTCATTTTAAATTTTCATTGTTTGGAAGCCACAGAAAGGTGACCTTGCTACCTTCCCTGTACCCTCACCAGCACCTTCCAGCTCATGAGGTGGTAGGTCAGAACTGTGTATGCTATTCAAGATGCTTCATGGTGTTCTCTGTTTCCACATTTATTTAATTCCCAACAGTGTTTCTTCTCAGATGACTGCTGAACACTAAACTGCAACACTCACAGAAAGTTTACATGGTAATCTCAAAATCTTATTCATGGTTAGTACTAGTCTGCTGAGGTCCATCATATATAAGTAATACTGTATTTTATTTTTTTCTCCAAAATGACTCACTTTGCATCTCTACATTGAATTTCGTCTTGTGTTACCATCCAGTCATCTAGTACTATGAGGTCCTTTTGCAAATCTTAATTTGTTCTTTTATTTAATACTTGGAATAACTTTGTAAAAGATGCATAAAAAAATAATAAAATAGTCAATGCAGTCATTGTGACCACTAGGAAATTTCTGGTTCATGGCTTTCTCCCAGTTTCCTGCTGATTTGTTCCTGAGGTTGAAAAAAGTCATGCTAATCTATTTGCATCAGCTGAGAATTACTGGTTACTCAGCCACACCAATTCTCGGAGGAGTTGTAGGATCTACATGTCTGGACTTCAGTACTGCACACACAGTACAATTAATAGTTATCTCTTTCTTGGCAACCTCAAGGAGGGCGTTCTTCCATTGCCTCCATGTATGGAAACAGGTCTGTCCAGTTCTGCTTGATTTTAACATTGCTCTTCTAAAAAGTATCTATAGCATGAGAAAGCTGTGTGACTCTTTCCTTATCATCACATAAAGGGAACTTCTTGCACTCGAAGATATGTGCTGTGGAATCAGCTATATGTACTCTCTGCTGAAGTTTAATTCTCTCCAAACTAAGGAAACAGTATTTTTTAAAAATACAGTTTTTCCTGAATCCAGTCATGAGTCTAACATCAGTAGGTCTCTATAAAAGCAGTGTCTTGGCTCTGTGCTGTCAAACTCACTGTTCCAGCTGAGCATGTTTCACACACCTACGAGGCTTCAGAGCAACACTGTTGAGCTGGGGTGATCATGGCGTTAACGTTGCACCAATGATGAATTTGATAATTTCAATTTAAAAATGGAGAAAGGAAAACATATTGTAATACAGAGATAATATTGCATTCTCAAAATAATCACTGAGCCATTGAATCAGCATAGTTTTATTACCTATTCCAATATGTCTTTTGTAAATGTTAATATACACTGTTATTCTATGACTCTGTCAGTTGTAAATGATACTGTTGTTGCCATATTGATAAAACCATCAGTGTTTAATTTGCCTTCCATGATATTTCATTTGATTGCAGAAATTTGCAAAATACATTTCAGAATCGGGTCCAGAAAGACATGTATATTTGTGTAGTTAGATCTTCAGTCACATTAAATTCGATTTTAGTATTGCAGCCAACAAGTTCAACAGTGATAGATAATGCAATGATTTTGATGTTACAGGATTAGGATGTAAGTCCATTTATAAGTAAAACAAACCATTGATAATTGTGTTATTTCCAGTTGAAGCATTTACTCGTTCACTCAAATTAAAACATGTACTAACAATACTGCCCTCCTGCCCCTTGTACCCACCAGTATCACTTCACTTGTTATTTTGATGCTTTTGTCTTTTTTCAAAGTTGAAAAGTCAGGTAGGTGTTCTGAGATGTGCTTCTGTTGGTCTTTTTTCAATTTAAAACCTTATTTACCCTGTTCACTCCTTACCCAAGATAAAAATTTCCCAAAGATTTATCTTGCTTATATTAAGTGCCTACCTTTCCTTTGACTAAATGACTCATTTAGTCTGGATGTCTAACTTCTAGATAGCTGAATTGAGGTGAGATGAGTTATACATTGAGAGATGAGTGTTGGTCTGTTCTGAGACATACATTATGTTGCATTTTCTTATGCTCCGCATAGTGGGTTTTAATCAGGTGTATCCTAGTTTTCAGTGAATTTCTTGCATCTCTTTTTTAAAGATCAAGAATGTTTGAATAGTAGGATGAGATATAGTTTTGTATATAAATACAGTAGACTGAGCTGGACATTATAAAAACAGAAGTTCATCTTCTCATAAAGCTTTCTCCAAGAATTAATTTGATATGGAAATTAGAAGCACTGCTTGAAATATCAAGAGAGATTTTCTGTGGTTTCTATTTTAATCTGAAAATGAAAACTTCTCAAATAGAAACAATAGTCTGGAGAAAGTACCTGCTTCTTTTTTTTCCTCTCTGAATATGAAATGTTAATTGAGCTAAGCTAAATTGCCTGCTACACTGACTTGCTGCTTGTATTGTAGTTTAAGAAACAAACAGTATCCTTATAGACCAGTGACCTTTGTAAATCAGCTTGAGGATTAATATCTCATACAAATATCTCTCTTCTGAATTAGCATTTGGAAGTTACAGTCTTTCCTTTAAAAATTTACTTAAGACTTAACGATATAATACAGTTCAGAAGTATGTATATAAGTTCAGTGAAGTACAAAATATCATGGAATGGAAAGACGGAACACCACAAAGATCTGGGGCAATGACGTTTACAAAGGGAGCAGTAACTGCAGGTAGTGCCTTCTTCCTTGTTTCCTTATGTTTTCTCTCTCCTGAGTTTATTTACTACTCTGCGCTTTGGCCCTAGAGGTTCTAGCTTCTGTTAAAAAATGCATGCACTTGGGATGTTAGCCACACTTACCAGGAATGTTAGTTGGTGCTTTGTGAACAGCACTAGTATTCAAAAAGCTCAAACAGTGGCAAAATATTTGAGATACCTCAGTTAACATCTTTGCATTATTATAGCTGCACAATAATTGCACGAAACAGAATCTCGTAGTTGTAAATGTGAATAGTATCTTCAGATATATGGAGGAAGTGATATAGTCCTAGTTACACAGTAAAAGACTCCGAAAACCAAACATTAAAATGCCCACTTTGGCTATTATATTGAACACTTCCCATATATGAAATGGACACTCAGCAGTTGAAGTATTTTCATGAATACCAAAGGTCACATTAAACATTCTTCAGATGGAGGTTATTCAAGGTTACAGTGCCTTATATTACTCATATACTCCATCAAATATTCGTAAGTCTGAATATTGATTTTGTGACATTGAAAAAATTGGATGTGTTGCAGAATGGGAAAAAGCAGTCAGATTTGGGTTAAGAATCTGTCTGTACTCTATGTCTTTGTTTGTGAGCCTTGGTGAAAATAAATTCCCAAATGATATGTTTATGTTAGAAAATCCCTGTTATTAACTGGAATTCCTTATTGTAATGCAACAATTTTGATGAAAATATTTCAAAAAATGAAAATTAACTGCTTTGAGATTTCACACATTTAGGCTTTGCTTCAAAATGCCTTTTCATTTAAAATGTTACAATTAAATTGCAAAACTAGTATTTGATTATATGGAAACTTTTTCAAACAGTCTTCTAGGAAATCTCAAAATTAGCTCTGAATATAAATATTTAAAATTATGAAAATGATGACAAAATAATAATGAAAAGCCTTAGGGGGCTTGATTGTACTTTATAGTCCTTTGTAAGACATGGCTGGTTTTAGTAAATAGAGTGTTCTGGCCTGTGGGTCACTTCTACCAAAGACCGAAACAAATTCTGATATTAGAATCATAGAATCATAGAATTGTCTAGGTTGGAAGGGACATTACCTAAAAATGAAGAAAAGATAGGTAAAAAGGAAAACTGAAATGTCACATCTACCCAAGGAAAAAAGCAGGTCCTCTCTAACTAGAAATTTCTTGTTTGGGAAAGCTGACAAGCTGTTCTCCTGAGCTGATCTATCAAAGAGATGTAATGCTTTCTGAGAGGAGGAGTGATAGGCTGGGTGAACTTGAGATTAAAAAAGGAATTTGATGGGAGCAGGGAAGAATCCTCTGATTATCTGTTCTTTTGGCACAGATGCAAATCTGCTACTGCAGTGTTTAAAGGTCAGCTGTACCAAGCAGAGGCTGAGAGGTCTAATAGAAGTGGAGGCGATGATGAAGTGAACTTTGTGTTCTTCATCTCTTCTCTCCGTACACGAATATGTCATGTTCTCTGTAGTTTGATCTAATAACACTGACCTCAGATCAACCACTCTGATACATAAACTTGAGGGTTTAATCTATTGTCTAATTCCTGCCCTTTTGTTTTTCAGTTTTGACTGTATTCCAATATCACAATGCTGGCTTCTAGGAATTAGGATTTCTAAGGTTAAATCTGTTACGAACAACAGACAGCACATATATTTAAGTGCATCAGTGTTGCAATGTGGTAATATAGAACAGCAAAGGCATGCAGGACATTGTGTTGTTAAAAAAACAAGTTTGCCAGTTAAAATAAAGATTTCCAGTGCAGAAAATCCAGCACAACTACTGAAGGTGAATTCTCCTTAAGAAATCATTATTTTACAATGAAGTTAAAATATGTAAAAGAGAAAAATCTTGGCCTATAAAAATATATAGAGGGAAATAAATTGTTTTGTCACTTTCTAGTTGAATGAGATACAAGATGCATAGGAACAAACTATAGAAATACTGACAGCATGTTGAAGTTAATTCACTTTATGAAAAAAAATATTATTAAGATCTTCAATAAAATAACTTGCTGGCTCTTGTTATTTCAGCTACTTCTAAAACTGGCTTTTAAAATGATGAGACTGATGTCCTGAGTATGGTGGGAAAACTTTGCTTCCCATCTTATAATTTGGGTCCAGGCACTCCTTGCTCAATGTGGGGCTTCTGGCCCCTTACCTGGAGAGGCTGTTACTGTCTCTGCATAGTAGAGCACAACAAGGATAAGGGAAATTCATTTAAACCACCTTCACTGGAAGTTCATAGCTTTTTGCCACTTTAACACAACCAAGCTATGTGTGTGGCATGACTGCAGTCTGGGATTGGTACCTTTATTATTTTAAATTTAAGTATAAATATTTTTTTAGTTTGTTTGTTTAGAGCCTTTCCTATTTACTTAAGAGCTGGACCCAGGAAAATTTTGAACTAATGTGAGCCAAACTCATGGAATTGCTCATCCTTCACAGAAATTAAGTTTGTCTAACGTAGCATTTATTTAATTTGTGTTTCAATAGCACTCTGGAGACTCCATGAAATATCTGGGTCCCTAGATTTTGGGAAGTAGATGAGACAGATAAACTGTAGGAGACAGAAAGGGAGAATGAATCTGTCATGTGGATCAATGATGGAGCCTGGAATAAAAGAGAGATAAGTGAATTTAGCTAACTTAAAATCAGTCACCATTAAATTCAGTTAAGAATGTCCATGTAAGGGTTTATCTGAATTAATCCCTTCTATTCAGAAAGCAATTAATTGTTGCAATTTCTATAAAGAAATTGAGGTTTGAGATATACATAGATATAAAAATTCTTTTTCACTCAATACTATTACAATTATAATGCAATTTTGGCAAACAATATGGAAGAACTTACATATGGCACAAATTAAATTTTTCAGGGTTAAAGATGCTAATCAAAATATTTGCAAAACCCAGCACAGTGGAAATAGTAGTAAGCATTTGGTAATCAAAATGAATCTATCTTGACAATAACTTAGTAAGTGTGCTGCAAGAAAACTTTTCCTTTCTCTCAAGCAAAACACAGGACCTTGAACTAAAGCTTTCTACATCAGCCTCTTGTGAAAAACAGCTCTGCCAAAAGTCAGTTTCATCACAGAATCTGCAAATTAATTGTGATAAGTTGTTTTTCATTTTCTGTAAAAACAGTAAATATTTCTCTTCAAGTGTAATGGGAAAATTCTCACTACTTCAGCCTGTTTTATTGACATATATATATAAAAAAGATGATAGCTCTTATTTGCCACTTTGTCTGGTTTTGTATGTAATTTGCTACATCTTTCTATGTCAAATTTTCAATATACTGACCCAGAAAATTGGCTTCTGAGAGCAACTCAGCACAGCTCTGAAAGATGCAGGCAAAAAAACCCTCAAAAAAATCATCTCACTCTTGTGCTTTCCTGAATCTAGTCTACAACAACCAACATTCAAGCAGCCTTGTGACATCTGTTATTTTAACCTCTGAATGTCCAGTACATAAAGACTACATTTCTTCACATTACTTTGCTTTTACTCACAGCTAAGGATCACAGGAAAAAAACTACCTGAACTCTGAGAGCCAACAAACCCCCTAGATTTGCCACCCAAAGTAACATTTACATGGTTTCCTGGTAGGTAGCAACTTAATTTAAAATGGAATTTAGCAGTCCGTTAATGAATTTTGCTTTATTAAAGTACTGCGTATACAAAGTACTGACAACTGGAAGATTCTGATTTCTTTTTGTCAGCTTCAAAGAAAAATGGGGAATTGAGTATTCTCAGCACTGCACTCATTTCTATGGGTTTTCATCCCAGACTGGTTTTTATTACCCTAAATAAAAATAACATTTTAATGGTTTGTATCCAGTTCTTTAGCATTGATTTTACTGACTTATTGAAAACACAACTTCTGAGAGTGGCAAAACTCCACAACAACTGCATGTGTAGAGATCAAACTAACAGATTACTGGAGCATCATTATTAACTTTTCAGAACACCAGAAGAGAGCAGAATATATTATTATTATTCCTAGGAGCATGATCAGAAGCTGAGAAACATGAATCCAGTTATGTAGAAGTTTTTAGTTTCAGACAGTTCCATGTGAAGGAATTTCATCCCCAAACGTAAGGTCTAAGCCTAGGGTTTGTCATTTTGTTGCTGGCACTTTTCTTGTTGCTATTCTTCTTTAACCCATAATATACTATCAGTGGTATCATCATATAATCACATCTGTGTCAAAATGGCAATTGAAGACCCCAAGTTGGAGAATGTATCATCATCTCTGTTTTTTTCATTACAGTTTATCTTCTATTAGTCATGTACATAAACTTACATGGCAGCTGTTACTAGGATGCAGGATTCTGTTATACAGTGTGATCTGCGGACACAGAACTTAAATGTGGTTTTCTGCTTGAAAGAGCATATATCTAAGTATGAAACATGAAGCAGTTAGCATACAGAGATATATCTGTCAGCAGACTAGGAGGACATTTGCTGTAAATAAGATGAGCACTTTTAAGCACGATCAATATTTATGAGAGGGAAGTAGATTTTCATTACATTACCACACTAATTTATAGAATCAGTCTATCCTTGACAAATTAATTCTACTCTCTTATCATGCACATTTTTTATTTTTTTTTCTCCTATTTAGCTAGTTAACAAAATGCGTTGTTTGTGTGATTCAGAATTCCTATTCAGCACTGCCCTGGTTTTGTCTGACTGTTTCACTTTCAAGAGCGAGCCCTGTGCAGCCTGCCTTTTCAGGCGGAGTTTAGTTAATGGCACATCCATGAGATCTGGGCAGCGGAGGTTCCTTGCTTGTAGGTTCCTCATTGCTGCAGTTCAAAGATCTAAATCCAAAGATCTTAGTGGATCCATTTTAACAATCCAACTGCTGACTTTGCCAATTTTAGCAAATCTGTGATTAGATAGGCCTGTAGTGGGCTACACCAGTTGAACTACAAAACCAAAAAATACACTTCCTCATTTTACTTACAGATCATTTTTTTCTGCAACTATTTTAAAATCAAACTTTTAATGTCTGAAAGACAAATTTAATGCCAGTAAGCCCAAGAGTTAGGTCTAAACCCCTGCTTTCCCATTTCAGCTAGAATTCATTTCTCTGCTGAACGATCCAAGAGTCCTCCAGCAAACTGACCTGCTTGTCAAGATGATGTGATGGCTGTCAATAAGCAGCATAGACAGCCTTACTGGCTACAGCCCACAAACCCTCTGTTGTCAGGTGTTGCCCTGTTTGGTTGGTTGTTGGAAGCCTAAAGATGGTAATGGCATTTGTTGGGGGTGTGCGGAATTATTTCTAAAATGAAAGGCAGCACAGGAAAAATGCCCAAATGCTTTAAATTCTAATAGAAGCAGCCTGGCAACAGTAATGGAGAGGTGGCAGGCAGATGGAAGGAGGCCTTTAAAGACAGGTAACTTGGTGGTGGTGTATTGGAGCTGGTAGATGGATGCTTAATGGAGAGCTAACGTGGTCAAAATAGTGAACTAAGAAAATTAATTTAATAAAATGAGCTTAAAATCAAGCATGTACTTCTAAGCGTACATAAACTTTAAGTCTTTGAAGCTTGCTATTTTGGGCCTCACAGAGTTTGAGTTTCTTGCAGCAAGTCCTGAATTCATAATGTGAGAATTTTTGCACCTTTATGTAATTAATCAAATAAGGCCCAACTTTCCTATTACTGATTGAGCTTGAGGTGATAAATGGTGACATTTTCATTAATCCTCTTAATCACAGCCTTTATTGCATAAGTGTGAAGCAAGGGAACAAAAGATAAACAACCAAAAGATTTATCAGACTTCCTATGTCTGAGGGGCATATTTCAGCAGCTAGAAATGTCAGCCACCTAGTACGGTGAGGCAGGGTGCACTGTAAGTTTTGTGAGCTCCAAAAGGTAAATTGTTGTGGTTCAACAAGGACTGCTTATCCTAATACACCTGGCTAACACTTTTGCTGTTGACACTAGTGTCAGGCAGCTGGCACTAGTGCAGTGGTGGTGACTTTTTTCTTGGATTACTGCACAAACCAGATTTAGAATTTCCTCAGAATATTAGAAATTGTGATAATTGTGTTTCCATCATACGCTTCCAACATAGGTTTGATAGTACTGATCTGTAGTGAGCTAGCGACCTATTAAAGAGTAATCCTGAAGGTGCTAAAAAATGCACACATCATCAAAATGGTAACATTGTTTTTCTAAAGCTTGTTCTTCTTAAATACCAAATATCTCTCTGTGTGTGTACTTGTTAGAGGAGTTTTTTGTTATTGTTTTTTGTTTTGTTTTGTTTTCCCTTGGAACATGGATGCTGTGATATTTGGTGAAGGAAGAGGTTTATTCCTGTCAGTGGAGGTGCTGAATATTCTTTGTTCTATGGGACCCTCCATGCAAATCCTCAGAAGTGCATCTCTGAGAGGCTGCTATCCTTCTGTCAAACAATCTGGTCCCTACTGGGTCAAATTGGCCAACGGGATCTCAAGTTCTTGAGGACAGACAAACATATCTGTATGTATAACATATGTGTGTGTATATATATATATATGCCTGTATGCATAGAGAATAGGTTTGCATTAATTTCAGCTCTTTTGGAAAGCAGATTTCTAGCCTAAAACATGAGGTTTTGTTGTAAGTTGCTATTCCCCAGGCTAGGAGAACTCAAGAGGCATATGGATGACAGGGAAGTGATTAGAGACAGCCAACATGGCCCCACAAAGGGCCAATCTTGTCCTACTCTGGTGGCCTTCTATGATGAGTGACTGTGCATTCTATGAGAGTGACTAAGCATTCTATGACTTAATTTAATTAAGAGTATTTTCTAGAGGATCAGGTGACATCTAGAGGTGTTTACTGAACCGCTTCTCTAGGAATCTTTCTGGGTATTTTACCACTGCCAAGTGGCTTTTGAACCACTAATATTCCCCCACTGCCAGGGTGATTCTTTTTTACAGGACTGTAATTAAGAATGTGAATTCTTAAATACATTGAAATAACTGAGAAATGTTCTTGTTCTGAAATGCATTTTGTGCACAATGCTTATAGAAGATATCTAATATCTTGTATTTGAGGCAAGAAAACAAAATGTGGGACAAGTCCTTTCATAATATCGACTAAACACCATAAATAAAATTAAGAGTAGTGGCTGAACTCTTCTTAAAAAAAACCCAAAAAACAAACATGGAAAGTATCAAGAGAACAAACTATGGGAAGTCATGGACTAGAATTTCTGATCACAAGGAAGCCAAGTGATCTTTGTTTAACAAGAAAGTTGGTTAGTTTTTTTGACAACTTGGCTGAGACAAAAGGCACATACTGTTAGGTATTTCCCTTTGGTGTAATTCATCCTCTGCAGAAGCTCTTTAAAAGAAACTGAAAAACAAAATCAAGCAATATACAATGTCAACATACTTCCAAGGAGATCACATTGCTCACATCTTAACATCATTATATGAAATTACTTTTTAATAACTGTTAGTCTAGTATTCAAAATATGGAGTTCATAACAAATTTCTAAAACTTTCTTCTAAAAAACACAGGCTGGTCTTGCTAGATACAAGGAACCTCCTCACTAGACTCAGTAGGACTGAAGAATCTAGGCCTGTTCTCTCTTAATGAACTGTCCTCAGTCACCACACTATCAGCTCTCTTTTACCCAGCCATCCAGTAAAAGGATGGACAGGAGTAGCCATACCCCACGTACTTTTGTGATGGGAAGTTCAGATCACCATTCTGAGTTTTAGCTTAATTAACATGTACCCTGTCAGCTGTTTATTAGGAATCATTTATAGGTTGTTATTCTAGACTTCCTTGCACACTTTGAAACGTATTACTGACTCCTGCATCTCTTACTCTGTTGTTGGATGGATATCTGCTGTGCATTAGGATTGTTTCTGTGCATTGCTTTACAGTGACTAATAGTGAATTCATTTGCCCTTTTTCAAGGCCAGGGTACCATAAACAAGATATAGTCCACGTAGCAGTTTTGTCAGTGAATGTAGTAGGATCACAATTCTGCACTTTGAATTCTACCCACTTGCTTACAGGTGAGCCCACACGATGCCTCGGACTGTATTGCAATCTGTGTTTTGGAAATCTGGATGATTTTATGTATCTAAGTGTTGGTTGCAAGGCTTATAAACGGTTTTACGTGTTTTCCTTTGTGATCGATTTTACCTTTCCTTAGACCAGAGATCACTGCAAAAAGGAGTCAAGGATTTCTTATAAAATGTTTTATGAACCTTTAAACTCAATTAACATGAAATAAAGACTTCTGCTGACAGAGAAACATTTTACATTAGTACAACATTTATTCCATATAAACTACAGTAGCAAGGAGGCGACCTCCAGCTCCCTGCCATTGGAATTCCCCATCTACAGCTGGCTTTCACAGCAGCCGCGGGAATGTGGCTCCAGTCACAAAGAGAAGAAAAACTGAAAAACCTGTGAAAAATTACTTAGATATTCATTTAAGGGGTAAAGGCAGTGTAAAAAATGAATGAGAGGATTAGTTATATTTTTACAAGATATTTGAAATGTAGCCTATGGTAAATGCGTAAGAATGTACCATAATGCATTAATGACATAATGCAATGCGTAAGAGCATCCATTATGTGCCTGTGGTGCAATTAGTTTTTACCACCAGAGCAGCGTAACATTTATTTTGCTTTACAGACAACTTGGTTATGTAGTACACAGACACGTAGGTTCTTCACTCTGAGTGAATAACGGATTGCTTTGTAGCCACTGCAACTACAATTGGCTTGGGCATTTCCGAAAAAGCTTCCTAAGTGTGTTTACAGCCTTAAATTTCAATTTAAAAATTCCATTCACTTCGGCGGGCTGCCGAGGCCCGGTGGCACGTCCCTCACACGCGCTGCCGTTTCGGCCGTGCTGGCCCCAGACGCCTTTCCCGGCAGCGGCGGCGCCGCCTTAAGGGGCGGGGAGCGCGCTGGGCCGCGCCGCGCGCCCCCTGCGCAGGGCCCCGCCCCGCCGCTTCTGGAAGGTTCCACCGCCCGCCCGGCGACGTGAGGTGCGGGCCCTGGGTCCTGTCCAGCGGGAGCTGGGCTGTTCGGTTTGCACGTTTATCGAGGATTTAGCGGAGATCGCCAAACACGCGTTTTAGTCTTCTGGAAGGAGAATTGCGCCGTTCTCGGCCTTTCCGAGTGCTGAGGGAAAACTGCGTGGACGGGCCTGGCGCTGGCCGGAGCGTGCAGGGCAGGTGGGTCAGGCCGCTAAAAGTAGTAATGTTTGTGGTTTTGCTTTTTAATAAAGTTGTCGATGTTAAAGAGGTGTTTTCCAAGCAGCAAGCTTGACGGTCGTTGTTTTAGACCTAAATTTATCCAGCGTAAAATTTAAACCACCAGTCTGTGAGGCAGTGATAGAAAACTATATTAAGTATTTTTTTTTCTTAGGTTGCCGAATTTTCAGTTTCAGTTCCTCAAGTCAGAATGTTTAGCTTTTTTTTTTTTTGAGCGAAGGACTGCATTGAAGCAATAACGAGCTTTTGGGAGCGCTTGTGTGAGCAGGTGCACACCAGCGGAAGCGAGCAGTGCACAGCCCAGTTCAGTGTTTCCGTCAGTGCTCAATTGCTATGCGTTACCTTTATCCTTAAAGTTGTTCGGTGGTGGGAATGGTAAAGTTACCTTTCTCTGGATGTTATTTCTTCAAGTCCTGTTTGCTGGAAGCAGGACAAGAACAGACTAAACGTCTTAATAATAAATAACACTGGAAATATTAAGGTACCTTGTGTTCTGTGGAACTTTTTTTGTTTATGGTAGATAGAAATTTATGCATCTGTGTTCTGTGATTGTTTCCGGTCTTGAATAAGGCCTTATGAAAGGCTGTACGTTCTTTTGTGGTAATCATTAAATTAGTTTTCTTTGTGAGGGTTCTGTTGGAAGGCCTGGGGGGAAAAAAAGGAACTTGTCCAATTAATTGTAAAGCGTAAATCCCAAAGTTTTTTTTAAAAATAAGATTGATTTTTTTTTTTTTATTTTCTGTGTGCAAATGTACCGTGAGTGTTGTACACTATTTAGCAATAATTTGATGAAAAAGTGTTTCTGTTGTTGCTGAAGAGTAACAGAAGAGTTTCTTTTGTTGTTTCTAGGTAAAGTGCATTAATGTTCTGCATGTCAAACTTTATTCTGCAGTAGCTAACCTCCAATGTGTTATTGTTGACTGCCCTGTTATTCTTATCCTAACTTCGATTGTAAGTGCTCAAGTACTACACACGTCTATAATTCTGTACCAGTAGTTAATGATAGTTGGGAAAGAACTGGAATATAGATTAACTGCTTTTTAGTGCAAACACCGCCTGTTTCAGAAACTGCTATATACTTTCTGTATTGCTGAAGCAGATGGTTGGTATTAATATGAGATATAAAATGTATTGCCATACTTTCTGCAGAGGCAAAAGTACTGTGAAGGGCTAATCCTGAGCTAGATTAAATTCTGAAGGTATGTTTTGTTGCACTGATCTTTCATTTTCTTTGATTATTTGGGGATTTGTTGGTGGGTTTCCCCCACCTTCACCCCTTGTGTCGTGATTTTTTTGGCATTTGTGACAGTATTTATTACATTTCTGAGTGGTTGTTCTCTGTAACTTTCCAGAAGTGAAATCTGTTTTTTGTGTATTGTCAAGTTAATTAATTTATGCTTAGTATCATTGATCTTTTTTTTACAAAAATGTACATCTGTATCGTGTTAAACCAACCGAGGCGTTGCATCTGAACAATGTGCTTAAAGCATAGCTGTTTTTGTAAAAGCGTAAGTACCTTATTTTTGCAGGGCACTGCTTCTGTTCTGAACTTTTAGAAGAACTGATATGTGAACTATGTTTTTGTTTCTCATTCAAAAAAAAATAATGTTTTATTTGTCAACTATTCTCCTACTTCAAGGAATTGTAAACATTTACATTGAAATCAAAGACAGTTACTTTCTGGCATTGTAACTGAAGTGATTACAGTGTTGGAAAGAAGTCTGTTTCCTCTCCTGCTCCACTAATATTGAGTGCTAAGCGAGAGCTGTGATCTTTCATTTTGTTAGCCTACTGAGTCATCTTAGCTCATGCTGATTTAAATAATAGAGGGTGTATGCATCTTGAAGGAAATATACTGCATCTCCTGGGATTAATTTCCATCTCAGTTAACCAGACAGAGGCAAAGAGGTGAAGGTGTTGATTCTGGCAACAAAAGGAGGAATGTAAGATTTTGTGGCTAGGGGAAACAAAGGTTGCCTGAGTGTGCTTTGGTATTTGTATGACAAAACCATGTGTTACTTAGTCTAACAGAAAAATCATTAAAACAAGGGTAATGGATATTGTTTTGTAGAATATTTGAATAGCAAGTAATAAGAAATGAGAATATATTCATGCATGTGTTCGGATTTTACCTTTGTTTTATGGAGGAAAAGGACCTGAAATCTTGAGTATTTTAACAACAGTTTATTATATATCTTGTATTTGCCCCTTCGTTATTTAGGTGCAGGAGATAGAGGGTTTCATGTGGAAGGAAAAATGAAACGTGCACGCAAAGGGAAAGAGATACTTGGAGATTTTATGCTCAAACGTCTAAGAAGATACAAAAAAATTATTTGGTTGTGGGCAAAACAGGCAAAATACTGCCTCTCATAAGATAGTATTTTATTTTAAAAAATGGGAAATACATGGGGTGTTTGGAATTTGAGTGAGAACTGTTTGGTCCACCTTGATCCTTACTGGCCATCCCTGGTGATAGATGTTTATCAAATCCTGCTAGTATCACACAGGTCAATGTCAGACAGTCAACCCCAGCTCATTAATCTATTTTAAAGTACTTCTTGAGTGTGTGGTGCCCAGTTCCCTCAAGGACCGTATATTCTGGCAGTGAGTTTGGTCACTCGTCTTAGATATTTTAAGGGATCGGCTAATTCTGTACATGCCTGATCGCCTCTTTCTCTTGCTGCATGGTAAACTGCTATCTTATTTGCCATGTTTGTTGTTAGACTGGGAAAGGAAAATCAAAAGCTTGGTTACTGGTTACGTGATCGTGGAATTGGATAGTTGCTTTCTCCTTTTGAAAACCATGCTTTCTTCTGGTTTAACATAACATACAACACCTCTCTACTGCTAAAATAAACTGTTGTCTTTATACTGGCATTTTTTTCTGTTTGCATGAAGAAAGAGGTAGGGACAGGGTGGTAAAATGGTTGCTTTTTAGTCAGTTTTCTGCTTGTCTTGTTCTTCTTTTCAGGTAGTTTTCTTTATATTTCTGTACTCTTTGTTGCTGCTGAAAATCCCTCTGTTGCTAACATTTCCATGAACTGTGCTAAGGGAAAGGGTTCATGAAGTGGTTCACATTCATATACTTCACCTGATGTTATGTTTGGGCCCATGAAAGGACCTTTCTTCAGCTATCAAAGGGTGCTTCGTGGTTATTTCAATAGAGTAAGTCTAGTGCTGGTGTGGATAGTACATTTTTTGGGAAATTGTCAATGAGATACAGGTGATGCCTATACACAAGTTCTATTTAGTTCTACTTGGAGTTCATTCTCATATTTTGGGCGGGGGGTTGGACTACATGACCTCTGGAAACCTCTTCCAACGTAAATTATTGTTTGGTGATTCTATGACACAATTTATGTCAAGGACTGGGTTTGTACCAAGGTGTTTCAGCCAGTGTAACTGGGAAACAGGATAAAAAATTATTTTAAGCTGTCTCTGTATCTGCTTTGCACATCATGATAGGGACAAAACATTTATTACTTACAGCAGAACACTCAATCTTAAAACAGTTCTTATTGATAAAGAGGAGCTACATGTTGCGCGTGTTTGCAGTGGATCCCAATAAATTAAAGTTTTTCTGGGAACTGTGAGATGAAATTGGAAAATGTGAGCAACCTTATGGTAAAGAGAAAAAGCTGCTGAGAGAGTCTCTTTCATCCTGGAGGAATGGCTTGTATTGCTTTTTTTTTTTTAACCTTTGAAATGTTACTCCTTTAGGCATTGAGCAGGTCTTTTAAGAAATAGATCAATGATGTTTTCACTGAGCCTTGTAGAGTGCTGCTTTTTATATTTGATGGTATAATAATGCAGTGTGAATGAATGCAGTGTTATATTTGGGATATGCAAGCAGTTCAGTGACTGGGGCAAAGAAATATTCACACGAACATGAATTAGTTGTTGTAACCAGTATTGGAAAACACCTGCCTTCAATCCAAAGAAAAATAATTAATTTTCTGGGGGGAAGGGAATAGTGTGTTTTAAAGTTGTATTATAATGATACCAAAACATCTGTATATAACTTATAGCTGGAGTCAAGAGGGGAAGTGTAGGGTCAAAAACAATTTTTGTCAAATACTACATTAAAAAACTCGTGGCAGTTTACTTCAGGTAAAAGAGAATACAGTTCTGAGCACATCTGTACAACCTGGATTTCTTCAGTCTTAAACCCTTATTTTTCAGGTGGGCATGGTAGCACATCAAATGGGTGGGGAAGCAGTGAGTTGTATTGGAATACTGGGGATAGGTTTGTGAAGTATTTCTATGCAGGCAGAGGTGTACATGCATTCTAGCCCTCATCCCCTTCAGAAAGTGTGTGTCTTAGTGTCTTCTGAATTTCGGGTAGGAAAATAATTAATTTGGCTATGCACTAATTAATTCCTTGTTATTATTTACATCAATTAAGTAAGAATAACAAAAGCCTTTGAAAATAAATCATCATTGAACTAGTGTTAGAGGTAGTGTCCTAAAATGTTGATAAATGAAGACTTGCTTTTATTTTGGAGCAGCTGTAGAACTTGTTGCATGAGTTTTGAGTAATTACAAATTAACTATGCATATCTATATTTATGTTGGTATTTGCAGCGTTACAGAGAGAGATCTTATTTCTCAGGCGGTTTTTGATCTACATGAACATTGGAGTGATACATATGTAATACAGCTACTTCAGTGAAGGCCATAAAGACTAAGAAGTATGTAGTAGTTAAGGACCTTGTATGACTTCAGTAGGATGAAAAGGTGTACTGGATCCCAGTACAGTATCGCAACCCCTCTTTTGCCTTTGTCAAGCCTGTCTGTTACAGCCTGATGATGTTGAGTTTCAGTGAGCTGAAGTGAGTGCTCTTTTTCCTTGATATCTTCAAAGTTGTTGAACTGTGCAGCGTCATGGAAGAGCTTTTTTCCTATAAAGGAAGCTCTATCTCCATGCTGTATAATAAAATAAAACAGAAGGTAAGACTTTTTCGTGCACAGATTTCAAGTTTCCTTACGCATTTTCAGTGTAAGTTGCATTGATACGACTATTTCAGTAGAAAATTGTACCAATAATTAATACAATGATCTGTGGGTATCTCGGGGAATAAATCATTCTGTATTTCATTACTACAAAACAAGGCAATTGTTACTTGATCTTTAAGGTCTTAGAAGTAAGTTTAAAAATAAAAAGCTGGATGTAGTTTGAAGCGCTCTGAAAAATTAACAGGCACGATCACAAGCATTCTAGCTGAAGCTGTAGGATTTTTTGAGATTTCCTGATGTTGCCTCAACACCATTCTGCAGCTATTATGTGGTGAAGCTAAATTTGGGAGAGGTCCTTAGGTTTCTTACTGTCGCCTCTTTCCGCATCTCCTTCTCCCCCTCCCCCCTGCCGTTTTCTTGTTCAAATATGTTCTGTGACAGATTAATTTCCCCAAATAAAAGCGGCTTTCTAGCAGAGGTGTTTTGGCAAGTTTGAGAATCTGGGGATGAATACTTGCTTACAAAACTGTTTGTTTGTTTATTTAAGGTTGCGAATCTTGCTTGTTCATTGTCAACAAATGAAGATGGAATGAAAATTGTCCAAATGGCAGCTAATCACATAGAGACTTTGTGTCCACAGGTATGACTTTTTCAATTAATTCCCATTACAGCGCACTGAACGTACACTGTATTTTTGTTGCACAACATAGATGTTCAGGTGTTCTCCTTCAGTCTAAATTTACGTTCCATTTAGTCAGCTTGGTGTAGTAATCGGAGACCAAATGATAAATCAAAGCCAAATACTCAGTTAATTTATTGTTCTCTTAGTGGTTAGCATAGGAGTTGTTAATAGTCTGTATTGATTGAGAGTTTTAAAAAGCTGTAAAAATTGCAATTGAAGAAACATGCTGCTCAGTTTCTGAAATTAAACCTGATTGAATGAAGTGTAACAGGATATGCAAATTGGGAGTTTTTTTACTCTTAGAAAGCAATACATATGTTGACCTTTAACTTGAAATATTATTACCACTTGATTTGGGGTTTGTGTATGTGAATGTTAAAGTATGAATTCTTCTGATGATCACAAATTCAAAAGCTCGAGCTTTTGTCTTAAGCAAATGAGTGAAAACCAGCACGGTTACAGGCAATTATTTGGTACTTACTATCTTAATAAAAGTGTATTTGCGCTCTATTTGTCACATTCCGAATTACAGACCTTCTGCAATTACATCTGTTTAGAGCAAAGATTTTTACTGATCTGTGTGAATCTGATCTTAGTGTATCAGCCTTGAGGCTGTATAATTTCAGGATTCCTAGTTCTTCGAAGACACTGTAGTTTAGGCAGTGACCTAAATATTCCTACCATTCTGTGTGTTTGAGTGCTGAATGTAATTGAAATAGAAGGTGAAGAGTAAATATTAATAGTATGTTCAATTACAAGCTTGAGAAGTCCATTTTATGCCTGTTGAGTAAATGCAAGAGTTGGTAAAAAACAAACTTCTATCAAGGAAGTGTGATATTTTGAAAATACCATAGATCAGTGTTTTCTCTTCAATCATTCCATTTCAAAGTGTTTTTGTAACTTTTACAGTTCTGTGTTTAACATCCTACTCTATTTGATTTAATGTGTTACCGCTTTTTAAGAAGATTGCTGGCTTGTAAGAAGAATTCATGAACAGTTTCTTCCAGCTTGTTTCTCCAGGGGCACAAGTGCACCTTTATAATACATTATTGAGCAACCAGATGTAGCTTTTTAATTGAAAATCTACACTTCCAGTATTGCATCTGATACCAGAAACTCCTAAAATCTAATTTTGACTAAAATATTGATTTTCTCCACAGCCATTTAAGTTGCTAGGGTTTTAATTTCCTATAGTAAAATGGAAGTTTCTTGTTTTGTTTTTTTTTCTTTTTTTTTTTTAACCTTGAGGTAAAACAGTGGTGAATTTAGTTGATGATTATAGATTTGTCTAAACAGAGAATGTGGTATGCACATGATAAGATTATATTACTATTAATGGTGTGTTTATTGTACAGGATTTACTGCTTTCTTAGATAAGGACCATTCCCTGCAAAAGCAATTGGCATTTCACCTAAGTAAGAAACAACAGAATAAGGCTCCTGCATTTTTCAGTAAATCAGATCATGCCGTATCATTTAAAAATCCTCCGCAGGGAAAATAATTACCTCTTAAGATCCCTGCAGGGTATATCAATTTTGAGTTTGAAATGGGGAAATATGCATGTAGAACTTCCCAGTGTTCTTAAAACATTAGATTAAATAATGGGATTTTGCGTGCTCTGAAAAATATCTTTCTAGAAGAGAACCAGTGGTTTGGTTTGAAATCTGAAATGGTTGAAGTAAAACAGGAAAAAAAAAAACCCAGAACCCCACACCCCCAACACACCAACCGAAAAATTAGCAACAAAACCAACACCTACAGAAAACACCTTGGAATCTTGCGATTTCTGCAGATTTGACCAGCAGAACCTTCCATTTAGCACTGGGGAAAAGAGCAGATGCAGAATTGGCAAACCCTGGAGGAAAACCTTTTAATTGTTAGACTTCATAGACATGATTATGTTGTATTAATTATACTATAGTTAAAATGTCTTGATTAAAGGGTTGATTCTGAACTCTGACCTTATTTTTTTTCTCAAGTGAGAGATTATTAGCGAGTATTTTAACTGTTTAATAAATGAAATAAGCTATGAATGTATTTTAGAACTGATATGACACACATAATGCCTGTTGTTCCTGAAATTGCATGAATACTTAATGAGAAATTAATTTTAATAATACTTAATGTTAAATCAATAATAATGAATAAAGAAATAGAGAGCTTCTAGCATATGTTTTAATGAAGAAAGAATTATTTCTGTTCCTGTTATTAGCTTTTGGTTGGGAGAATTTTCTTGAGTGTTAACCGGTAGGTAAAATCTACAATGTCACTAGGTCTGTGTGGAAGTCCATGTTACATTACTGGTGCGCAAACAAAATCATGACCTCATTAAATGCATGAGAAGCAAAAGAAAAAAAACACAGAAAAGCAAAAAAACTTCTGTTTTTGAACAGCAAGTATGTAAATCTGTAGAGCTGTTTTTCTAATACAGATCTTCGTTTTGTTTGCCTTATGCATCAGTTCAGTGACACATTTGAAGAACTTTCTGGTTCCTCTAATAGTTAATACTCTGGAATAGGCAGAGGTACCTGGTAGAGGGTAAACCTGTCAATGTAGAGATTGAAAAATACCCTAAATGTAGCATATTACCAGAGATTAGCAGACAAGGGTCTGGCTTCTCTTTTGAAATTCTTGACAGAACATTCACATCATGTTGGGATACTCAGGTTTCAGGTGTTTCAACAAGTATGGCTATCATACTAGGCCAAAAAAACTGTGTCTAAGGAGGATCTAGCCTGTTACTTAACTGCCTTCTGTGTTAGTACTGGGTCCTCTTTCCTTATGTCTCTTAAGGTAGGCCTCTGGTTTTGTTGTGTTGGGGAGCTCTGCTGAGGGATAAGCTTGAGGAATAAGGATCCCTCCTGCAAGAGGCTCTGAAGGAAGGAGGAGGTGCGAAGAAAGCCATTGATCAGATCTTGGATGGAGCTGAAGGCCGTAGATATGTGACTTAAACTAGGTTAAGGATATAGTGTTGGGGGAGAGCAGAGAAGCAAGATTGAACAGGAGTCGAGGTAGGTGAAGGTGTGCTTGTTCTCTCTGAAACTTGTTTGTCATAAACACACATAGTGGAGGTGCTGTGACGCACATAATGAGAGATAATGACATTTTCCTCCCTGAGGGAATGGAGGCCAGGGAATGCCAAGAGAGTTAATGTAGAAAGATCCTGAGCTCTATTTTTGAGGGGAAGAATGACCTTGAACCTAGAGCTGGAACAGATGTTTCAAAGCAGAGATCAGAAGGGGGTAGTCCTAAGGCAGCAGCTGAGAAGAGCTTCAGCATGTCAGAGGGCTCTGGCTAGAGATTTTTATTAGCATAAAGATGCCTTGGAGAGTTTTAAGGAGCAGAAGGTTTGGGCTTGTTTTTGCAGAATTATACCCAAAAAAGCGAATTTTAGGCTCACTTCCTTTGAAGATGAGATCATGCTGACTCAGATTTTGCTAGAGCTTACTGCTAGTTGCTGGAATGACGTGGGGTGATTAGTGCTGTAGTGCGTGACGTCTGTTCTGGTACATCATGTAAGGAAGCAAAGTGCAGGAAAAATAGATGAATGTTCATGACTTATCTTAATCTTTATTTGGTGATAAATAAACTTTGAAAAAATAATTCAATTCCATGCAATATTTTTATCAGATACTTAAAAAAAACCAAGATATGCACTGGTACAACCAGAACCTCAGATCTTAGTATTTTTAATGAGTTCTGGTTTTCTCTGAGTATTGAGAGATGGAGAGAAACCATCTAGTTATAAAGCTATTAGGTGAGAAGTAAATCTATGTAACAGGAAATCCATTTGAGGATGAGTTGCTCTTTGTGTTTAAAAAATGAAAATGGAGATGAGGGAAGATAGCCTTAAAAAAGAAAAAAGAGAGTGCACTTGAGCTATTTTAAATGTATGTGAAGCTGTCACCTTGTTTCTCTTCTTAACTTGCCCCTAACTAGGAGTATATATGAGAACCTAAAGTAAATACTACAGCATATTTTAGAACTAGCTCCTAAGCTGCTGGAGGAAGTTTGCAAAGACATAAATGTTCTTCTTTATCACAGTTCCCTCTGGAGATCATGTAGTCCAACCCCCCTGCCAGAGCAGGTCCAC
>JAOXNO010000002.1:5630789-5644760 GCA_028565335.1 Limnodromus scolopaceus
ATTTTTATTAGCATAAAGATGCCTTGGAGAGTTTTAAGGAGCAGAAGGTTTGGGCTTGTTTTTGCAGAATTATACCCGAAAAAGCGAATTTTAGGCTCACTTCCTTTGAAGATGAGATCATGCTGACTCAGATTTTGCTAAGACATAAATGTTCTTCTTTATCACAGTTCCCTCTGGAGATCATGTAGTCCAACCCCCCTGCCAGAGCAGGTCCACCCAGAGCAGGTTGCACAGGAATGTATCCAAGCAGGTTTTGAATGTCTCCAGAGATGGAGACTCCACCACCTCTCTGGGCAGCCTGTTCCAGGGTTTTGCCACACTCAAAGTAAAGAAGTTCCTCCTCATGTTTAGATGGAACTTTCTGTTTTCAAGTTTGTGTCCTGTCACTGGGTGCCACTGAAAAAAGACTGGCCCCATCCCCCTGACACCCACCCTTTAAGTATTTATAGGAATTTATCAGATCCCCCCTCAGTCTTCTCTTTTCCAGACTAAAGAGACCCAAGTCCCTCAGCCTTTCCTTGTAAGAGGTCACACTCTTCTTGATGCACCCCAGGATGCCATTGGCCTTCTTGGCCGCAAGGACACATTACTGCCTCATGGTTGTCCTGTTGTCCACCAGGACTCCCAGGTCTTTTTCCTCAGAGCTGCTCTCCAGCGGGTCAGCCCCCAGCCTGTGTTGGTGCAGGGGGTTATTCCTCTGCAGGTGCAGCACCCTACACTTGCCCTTGTTGAACTTCATTAGGTTTCTCTCTGCCTGACTCTCCAGCCTGTCCAGGTCTCGCTGTATGGCGGCACAGCTTTCTGGTGTGTCAGCCACCCTTTCCAGTTTTGTGTCGTCAGCAAGCTTGCTGAGGGTACACTCTATCCCTTCATCCAGGGATATGATATGTATTATAGCTAGTTATTGTTGATGCAGAATGTCTTGCGTGGAAGACATTGATTCAATGGATATGAAATGCATGCTGAGCCAGTTAAATTTGCGGGCACTTCTGATGTGAAGTGTACACACTCAGATAGTGGTGGTGGCTCTCAGAATGGTGTCTGCCTGAGTTTTGCCTTTGTATTCCAGCTATTGAAGCTATTGGCTAAAAAGTAGTCCCCATTACACATCGTTTACTGCGTATATATGATGAAAAGTGAGTGCCTGGTGGTATGGCAGAAACCTTGTCACGAACGAGGTGCAGTAACAATCCATGGTAGATCGGGATACTAGGGTTTACTTAAGAACTAGCGAGATCAGTTTTCACTCTGCTTGATGATAACGCTTGTTACCACTTGCTCACTCATTTGTTTTCCACACAGCTTTATGTTTACTCAGTCTCATCTTTCCTTCCCAGTGGGGAGATTGCTGCTAGTCCAGGAAGGTTGTGCAGAAAGTCATGATGATTTTGTTCTGTACATCTGCTTGCAGTCATCTGTCTTGGGTGCTACTGCCTGGCTGTCTCCTAGTATTTGTTTCCATGTATTTTCCTGACTTCTAAGATACTTCCTTACTTCCAGGACTGTTTCTCCAGCCAGGATCTTCATCAGCCTCTTTTTAGGCCCCTAAATCCTTGATTTTCCCTAATCTTAAGTATGTATGCAGAAGCATGAAGTATGATCCAGTTCCTAATTGGTGGCTCTGTTTTGTGTTTCTACTAATTGGATGTCTTGGGATATGTCAATTCTGTTGAGTTGAGATGTTAACAGTATTCAAAACTGTGTGTTTTTAAACATTGTAAAAATGTGGTATGTATGGAACTGTGTTACCTGAGCACTGATCTCTAGCATACCTAGTGTATGGTAATCTTGGGTTCATTGTTGCAATTGGTTTTTATTTTTATATTTCCTGTTCTTTACCCTCCTACAATACTTACTAAAAAAATTATACTAATGAAAAGAGCATAATACTTGGCGCATTTCTGGAAGATACAGGTGTAATTCTTAGTGCCATCTTTTCTTGCTGCTTGGAACTTCATATGCTGTTAGTTATTTTTAATATTGCTTAGTATGTGACTATTAAAATACCTCTAAAGATAGAAGCTGAATTTTTTGGCTGTGTGAGTTTGAAAATAAATCAGAGTGGTAGTTTAAGTAACATGGTGAGGTCTTGGGGTAGGCAAGATGCTGAGCTTACACGTCATATTTCCAGACCATTCAAATACTGATCTGACAGCTGCCTTTAAGATTTTGTATTTGGTTTGTCCAGCATAATTCACTTGGTTTTTCAATGCCAACGTGACTGTCTGGAATTGGCTGCTGTATTTTGATACTACAGCTCTGCTTCTATATTGACACATGTACTTGCAGTGAGGAGAATGGCAAAAAATGCCAAGACTCCTTGCAAGAAACCAGCTCTTGTATCCTTCCTTTCTTTGAATTTTAGTAATTTCAGAACTGTTGTAGTGGTGCTTTCTTTCCCGTCTCTGTAGGAGACAGTATTAAGCCTATTGGATTTTTTAGGATTGTATGAAACGGTCTGTGTTTATCAGTAAATTCAGAAATACTGTGGAACCAAGAGTTGAGCAACTGAGGTGTGTTTTGGAGAGTGAGTGTGTATGTTTTTCTGTAGAAGACATCCAGACAAAGCATCTCCAATCCAGTCCCTGAGCCACTTATTATCTGTCCTCTTCTAAAGCCCATTGATTACACCTACAGATTGGTGCAAAGTAGCATGGAAGCCTTCAGAAAGAGTTAGAGCAGTGTGCCCCATGCATGTGAGTATTCACCTGAGAAGCTCTAATTTCCGAGCAAGGTGTGCATGTTCTTTGCATTGTTTCATAACTTTGCTATGCTTCTTAGAAGTTTTGCTCAAGCTTTAAATGTGAATGTCTTATAATTTTTTTTCCTCAAATTGAAACATTTTATGGGTGTTTTTTTCCCTTATAAATGAACAGGGGTGTCCTGGTTTAGGCTAGATTGGCCAGTGAGGGATGATAGATGCTCTCTACCACCTCTTGTTCCAAGGAGAGGAGGAAAAGAGTTAAAGCGATTTATGAGTTTAGAAGAAACTGAACTACTTTAATGAAATATTAATAATAAAATAAAAAGGAAATAATGACATACTGTATATACAAAACTGCATCAAGCTCCCAGGATGATGTCTTTCCTTTGAGCTGTTTTGATTTACATGTAAATTGTGTAGCCCTTTCAGGTTTATACAGATGGATATTATTTCATTCTGTGTTATTTTTTAGAAAGTAGGTACTGTATTGAACAAACCTGAAAATTCTTGCTTACAGAAATCAGACTTGATATTGAATAAGTGGGCAGCATCTTTTGATGTGTTACATTTTTCAGTATTGGAGTTTAATTATATATTTTATGATGCTGTTGCTTTTTGAAGCTAGCAGTTCACATTTTCTATATATTTACTTTTTCATGAGAGAAAATCATCCATTTTGTTGCTTGCTCTGGTACATTAAATGATGGGGGACACCGAAGTTTTTTATTAGCCTCATAAGAACTCTTCACCAATATCACTTTAATAACTACAATTGTTTCATCTTCTTGGTTGAACTGTCAGTGTGGCATCTCCTTTTATCTGTCTTAATACCATTTTCTTCAAATACAATAGTCTTGTGCAAGGGCAGAAGTAATGGGTGAGAACATGGTAAATTAGTGAGTTCTTTACCATATAAAAGAGAAAAAATGGATGTTAGTATCTCTAAGAGTATCAGACATCTTAAATACCATCTCCAGCCTTTCAGTTGAGAGAGTAATTAAAAGTACGTATCATGCCTTAATAATAACATTTCTAAAACTCAAGGAAAGGTTTTTTGGTGAAGCAGTACATTTTTCATGTAGGTTTTCACCATGTTAGCTAAGTCCATACGCAATGCTGTAGTTAATGAAGAAACTGTCATTAACCTTGATAGCTATGGTAGTCCACTTGAACATTCCTGTGTTTAATTCTTTCTCTTACACCTTTGTTCCATAGCCAGTTTAATCTGGTACACATCATCAGCACTGCTAGGGACTTGGGTCTCCCTCCCTCCTTCCAAGCTGTTATTTCTGCCTCCTTCCCTTCTGACTAACAATAACAGTCATACAGCTACTTGGTGATCTGGATTAGGAAACTGATGCAGCTGAGAATTAACCTGGGAAGCAAGTAAGAAGGTTAGTTTTCATTCAAGTCAGTTGCCTGATGTGGTTTGCCATATGGATGTAGGAGCACTGCTTGCTGGCTCAAGGGAAGGAATAGGGGAAAAGTAGTCTGCCATGGCCTGCTCCTCCTTTAGGCTAATGCCAGGTTGAGCAGGCAGTGGCACGCTTCTGGTGTTGGAAGTTAATGTTTGTTTTCAGTATTAGCAGTTGTTCAGTATAGCTGTTGTTACTAGCTACCAGGAGACATAGAAAAAGTTGTTACTCTAGCTCTCAAGTATCCTAATACATATTTGGTTGGATGATCCAGTCTTAATACGGTAGGCAATCTGCAGAAAAGGAACATGTGCAAAACCAGCTGTGCTCCTGTTTCCAGTCTGGCGCTCTGACAAGGACTGAAAATGATAAAAAGAAGAAAACCGTTCTTGTGTCCTCTAGCATCATTTGCTCACACTACTAGTTGTATAATGTTACCTTTTTCTGTCTGTGGAAATTAAGGTTTGTTATTTTGAAAAGATGATAAAGTGCTTAGCGTTTTTAGTTGGTTGGAATACTATGGAATCCTAAAACTGCGGGCCACCAAAATGTATTGTAAGGCCTAATGCTTTATGCTCTTACACAGGTAGACTTAGTTACATGTTTGCTTTGGCTTGAACTTCTCCAATAAACAGTTTGAAAGAGGGAAAAAAATATACTGTGATTCTTAGAGCACCCTGAAAGTCTCATGTTGGATGTGGCTGCTTGGCTGTTTTATGTTAGTACTTGGAGAGAGAATAATTAACTACAAAATGTCTTGGGGTTTTCAGTTTTAACTTTCATCTTCCATTATCTGTTGTGTTAGAGCAGAATCCTCAACAAATTCTCAGTTTGTAATACGAAATAAAAATACCATAATAAAAAGCTGAGTAGCCTCAACTTCTGTAGCAATACAGAAGCTGTTCTGTTTTATTCTCTCTTCTGCTTGCCCCACCTGCAGTTAGTGGACGTAAGACATGAGAATGATCAAATTTCTTAAAGTTGCTGGAGGGCGTTTGTTGTAGATTCATACCACACAAAATTGCTATGAATGTTTTATAAACAATTTATTCTCCCCTGTGCCTTTAAAACTTGAAAGTATTCATCCTGGAAAGGTATTTCTTTTTTATATCTTCACCTTCATCCTTTTTTCTGAATTTACAAGTTTTCCTGAGGTGCCACATTTTGTTGGTGACAATTCAGCAGCAGAATGCCAGGGAAGGAAAGGTAGGTAATAAACCATTATTATTAGAGACTTGTGATTAAAAAAAAGCCTCCTGAGTCCGGGGGTGTGTGTGTGAGATCATGCAGTAGGTAAGCATAGAGTAGTACAAGACAGCAAAATAATACCACTCTTAAGAGAGGTAGTTTTGCATGGTTTTTGGAGGGGCGTGGATAACAGTGGAGAGAAGGAAATATAAATAGCTATAGTATGCAGTAATAGAAGTAGAGAGGTATAAATAGCATAGGTTGACAAGAGAGCACATTGCTCTTGTTGAAACGAGGAGCTAAAATGTAGCTAAAATTGTTTAAAGTAATTGATCAGTGTTACGATTTGCTTCATACGAAGTGAGATACTGGATGCTGTGTGTATATCTAATGTAAAAAATACATTTTGAGGACCATTGTTTTTTGGCTGCGTGGAAAAATGCACTTTTGTTGAAATTAACTATGGTATTTGTGCAATCCACCCCTCATACCTTTGTGTATCATATCCAAAACATTTCCTGGTCATTTACAGATGCTGTATTCAGTAAGGCAGAAACAGAAGTGTTTGGTTTTTTGGTGACTTCAGTTTCAGTATTGCAAAACAGAGAAAGTGAAGGTACTTAACAACTGAAATAACTAATTTCATGCAGATCCAGCACCTATAATGTGACCAGCAAAAAAACTCCCAATGTGTTTTGTGATTTGCTGTCTGCTTCACTTGTCAGGTCAAGTGAATTAGTACTGGAAGGGAGGTGCTGTCAGGTGCATTTCAAAATCAGTCTGTAAGTGTTAAGTCTGTTTTGTCCTCTGTCTCCGAAAACCAAAGAAACTCTCCACCCAGATGAGAATGCCAAGTACTTTACTGCATTTTCAGTTCTTTTGCACTTCCATAACATTCTAAACTAAAATAGTGGGAATGTCTCTTTTTAAATCTTTATGGTCTTGTCTCAGAATAATCAATTAGGGTCTCTGCTCAGTCTCTGAAGTGTTGTGTGCCTTTCCTGTAGAAGATTTCCAGGTGCGTATAGGAACATCCATGTAGTTCCTATATGAAACCAGGGTCACAGTTGTGTACGGGGGTAAGGGGGCTGTAGAGGACTGTGTCTGGTGTGTGTGGTTTTGGTTTGGTCGGGGTTTTTTGTTTGTGTTTGGTTTTGGTTTCTTCTTCAAGAGCACACCATGTCTCTGAGCAGTGCTAGACTATGTTGGGAGATATGCCTTTGAGTGAAGTTACACAAATTGTCACAAATTGTTTTAGTAAAGGACAAAACCTTTATCCCAGTGTAATAAAAACGTATTTCTGTGTATCACTGACACCACTGCCCAGACATCAGGACATAAAGCTATGCAGGATAGTGTTTAACAGCTAGCTTGGAATATCAGATCAATAATGTTCATAGCATTGCTGGCTTACCCCCACCCCGCAATTTTGTTTATTCTTAAAGGGTTGCTAGATTTGAGCAGTTGGCTAATATATACCAACTTTCTTCTTTGACCTTTTCTCAAAGCTTAATTGAAATTACCTAATAATCTCAGAATAAGTGAATCCGTTTTTAACTTCTGAAGTTCACAACCAAACATAATCTATGTCACTATAAAGCCAAGTGGCTCCAGTGCAGTCCCTTCTTCCTGCTTCAAATGATGGGAAAGGAGGAAGAAACAGAGTCATACAGTTGTTTAAATGCTAGTTCTGCTAAAACAGAGAGATACTACAAATAGGACTTTGAAATTTTATGTTGGATCATAATTTTTCCTAAATATTTTAACCATTGCATTTAGTATTTTAGGGATTGCTGTGTTCTTATTACTGCATCATTATTTCTTGCTGGAATTTTTGAGTCTCTGAAGCAACAAGTGTCTTAATTTTTTTAGAATACAATGTGAAAACTTATGATCATGTGTTTATCCCATCATACCACCTGTACACAGACATTCTCATAACTATCAGTACTTGATAATGCTGTTGAGAGAGAAGTTTTTCAGGATTTTGTAAGAGAGTGCAGTGTGCTGTGGATGGAACTTTTTCTGTTTTCAGAAGAGGAGAGAAATTGTCTTGTGGAAATACAATTGTATTTTGTCACTGATGTGTCACTTTTAATACGATGATTAAAAGATCTTCCTTAACTTTGCATCTCCTTTTAGCTATTTTAAGTGGGGGTAGATTTCACCTTTTAAATTCAGTGAAGAATTAAAGTTGATTTTATTTAAAAAAAAAAAAAATAATTTACTCTTGGAAGGTACTTAGTACTTGGGTAGAATTTGTCTATTGTCTAGAGCTGCATTATCAACATTATATCAATTTTATTTAAATAGATTGACTGAAATGTATTTTGTGATTAAATATTTTATATACAAGACACTTAGTTTTCAAAGATTTTAAATTGTTAGAGGTTTTGCATATCTTTGTTATTCTAATTTTTGTGGCAGATGCCAAAGCAGCAGTGTCATATGTCCCTGAGCCTTTTTGTCATTATAGTGGGGTTTTTTTGCTTGCCAGTTTGTCTTTTTGGTTAATAGGAAATATGGATGCCTTTTTACAGAGCTTGGGGATGTCTGTGTGTTTAAGCTCCCCCACTGCATCGTTTGAGAGAAATGCAAGGCACGGCTTGATAGAAATAAAGTTCTGCACAATTTTCTGTTGGAAGAACAAAATTAGCAGTCTGCCAACATGTTTCTGTGGTTTCTTTAGTAGTAATCCTTGTGTCAGGAAATATTATTTCATGATGCGGATGCATTATCTATTGATCATTATCTGTCATAGAGTATCCCTGAGAAGCGAGTCTCTCTTGCCCCAGAAGGACTCAATATTAGTAACTAAGTATGTATCATATAATTACTTTCTAATTGAGCATTACAGAATTACAGAACAATTCAGGCTGAAAGGGACTGTAGGATGTCTATAGCCCAACCTTCTGCTCAAAGCAAGTTCAGTGCTGAATTTCGAACTGGCTTTCTCTAAACTTTGACTGCTCAGGTCTTGAAAATCTCTGAGGTCAGACTGCACAAACTCTTTGGGTAACCTCTTCCACTGCTTGACTGACCTTGGTGTGTGAAAAGTGCTCTTGTGTGCATCTCTGCTCTCTCGTCAGAGCTTCCCTCAGTTTCTGACCACTGTCAGAATGTTCTCCCACAATGCATGGCTTGGAAGAGCCTGTCTCTGTCATCGTTCTAATCTTCTCTTATAGGTTGAGGAACTGCTCTTAGATTCTTCTGAAGCCACCTTTTCCCTGGGCTGAACAACCTTAGTTTTATCTCCTTCCTTTATTTTGGCATAGTCATCAGCTGTTCAGAAGCTGGTTAGTAGAAGATACGTAGGATTATCTTATTATTGTCATCATTTCTATTTATCCTCAAGCTTCCTTGAATTTGTGTTATCTTCTGTTGTTATTTTGTTAACTTCTTGAGACTGGCTTTCATTTCATGGAGTCTGTAGAGTATGGTTTATCCTGTACTTGATGAGGACGTATGTATGTTACTGCAGTACAAGTAATAATGCTGTCCTCAGCTAACTTGTGCTCAGAAGTGCAAGGAGATATTTGAAAACTATTAATTTGGCTCCTGGCGATATGCCCAAGCAGTAGAGCAGGAAGAATAACAAAATAACGACTACAAGATTGGAGGAAAAAGTAGCGGTAGGCAATGATGGAATTAGAACAGCCTAAATACACTGTGATAAGGTAGAGTAAGGCTGTATTTAATTGGGCAGCAACGAATTACAACCCTGTTTTAGATCAGGGAACAGTGATGAAACAGTGACTTCAGATTAGTTTTGTTCTCACTGTTTCTTGAGGTCAATTCAGATTATGATAAATTTATCCAATAAGTGATAATTAGAGTGAGGTAGAAAAGCTAAGCTCCATAAAGTCCAAGAAAATGAGTAAAACTCCTGCAGTTAGGCCTCTTGTTAAGAATGTAAGAGCCCTGGTGTGAAGAATGTGTTTTTTCCGTCTTGATTTTTTTTTTCTTTTCACAGAAAAAGAGGGTTTTAAAACTCCATTTTACTTGTGTGATAATGTTTCTGTTCAAGTTTCTTAGACCATATTGAGAATACCCTAGTGTAAATCATACATGTTGTGGATTATTTTTTTTTGTATGTGAGTACCACTTGGGGCTTCACAGTTTTTTGTAATTTCTGTTTATATTTTGTTCTGAACATCGAAATATTAGTGATGTTGAAGTATTTAAAAGGATTTTGAACACATACATCATATAATTTAACATAATACAGGTAAAGCTTCTTGCCAAGTTTGATTTTTATAAATCAAATTTAAAAAAAATGAGATAATATGATTCAACAAAAGAACATGAGACTGATCTTACTGAACAGCATTGTATTGCACTGTTTGGATGAGCAAAAGTGACCATTGTCTCTTGATTGCCTTTTTTGTGCCTGTTGGATCTGGGGTGCATAGACCACTACAACGCAAACACCAGAATGGTGAATGCCTCTTTTTTCAGTCATACTGGAAATGTCCAACAAAGACTACAGGTTTGGAACTACTTACACATCTATACAAAGGAGCCTCTTGGCATTGCTGCTCCTAATTTAATGAATCTCAGCTATTGGGGCAGTTCCAGATAGAACAAAGCTAATAGTGTACCTGTGCTTAAGCAAGCTTTAACAGTCTTGCTTAACTCTTAGATCTGTCACCTTGACATGGTTCCCAGGAAAAGCAGAGACATGTGCTCTATACCCTGCTCTGCAACTTAGCTGTCGCAGGATTTTAATTTTATTAATGTCAGCCTGAATTGTTTTATGGAATGTAGGTGTCGTCACACTTCTGGAGCCACAATTATTCAAAGTGGAATTAAGTCTTTTCTTAATAGGATATTGAGCATTAGAACAATTTAACTTGGGAACCATGAGGAACATTGTCACCTGAAATATTTGATTCCTTTCTGTGGAATGTTTTAACCTCTGTGGAATTGATTTAACCCCTAGCTGTAAATTTCCTGAGGGAAGCCTTAAGCAAATTCTGTGCTTTGTGTTATTTAAGTGGTCAGCCTAGCTGATTTGTGGATCTTGCGTAGTCTTAGAATCCGTCTGTGAGCGCAGTCTCTGTACCGCTGGATGAGGGTGCCTGCCTGTGCTGTAGTTTTTGCACGTAGTGAAGGTTTCAGGACTTTATTTCCGGAGATACCTGGAGTAGTCTAGATTTCTAAATTGGCCCATTTAATAAAGTTGACTAAATTTTGTAACAGTTTTGGTGATCTTCCCAAGCAGTGTACCTCTTTACTGCATTTCCAAGATAAAAATTTGATGGTTCTTGTGTTACTAAAACAGCTCTTTACATAGTCTTATCTTTGGCAGAACCCTAGTATGTACACAAAAGCAAAGAAGATAATACAGGAAGAAAAAGTCTTTATTATATTAAACCAGAAATAGGGTTTAGTCAGATAGTCAGATAATATCTTATTGGAGGCTTGAACAGAAAAGTTAGAAATTACTTGTGTAGTATTTCAGTTGTGATGGACATATCTTAAAACCTAAACTGTTTAGTTAGTGGGGTGAGTGGAAATAGGGCCAATGTGACCTAAGAATTATTGAGGTGAACTTTTGAGCCCCTAGCTCAGAAAACCGATCCTGTGAAATTCGATCAAGCATAGTAGGAATGAAAACAGCAAAGTCTTAACTCTTGCAAACTTCTTATGTTTAAGAGAGTGTTGGGGGAGCTGCTGTAGAACCAAACAGAAATGGGCTTTTATGTATTATACTGTATCTGGAAAGTTCTTGTATCTTTGGTATTGATGTTGAAATAAAGAAACAAGAGATTATTTCTCATATGCAGCTGTGGAATACCCAAATGTGATCAGATGTATTGATCCTGTTTTGGTTTAGCAAGCTCAGAGGATATTTAATCAGGTGCTGGTACTTGACCACACTTTCTTCCAGCTTTGTAGCTCATCTCCTGGACCCTTTGGGCAGTGGGCACTGATATAGTTGAACAGCCAATGCTCTCAATGCTTTATTGCTACCTTATGTTGTAAACTGTTCAGGTGGATGGAGGAGAGGCCTAGCACTTGCAAATTGTGCAGAAGTCTGTGTGCTGCAAAGCCTAGCTTCATGAGGTCTCCTGAGTGTACTTCTCATGGGTGGTGTGAGAGCAGGAACCCCAGTTACACTCTTTCTGAAAGCTGTTTGCAAGTTTGCCCATCTCACAGTATGGCTTATGAAGCAGTTCTGAGATCTGCAACAGAGAGCAGATCTGCTCTTTCTGTCTTAGCTGAGTAGTATTTCTTCCTGCTGGCTGCAGATCTATGCAGTCCACATCCTAGAATCACAATTTGGTCTGGATCTCCACCTGAGAGAAGCTCAAAAATCTTTATTGTAAAGTCCATAGCTTGTGCAGGGATTGGCAGTGAAATTTTTTTGGTGTGTTTTGCATAGTGAAAAACGTGTCATGAATTGTGTAGAATTATATGGTGAATGCTTGAAGCATGCTTCCCAAAAAGTACTCAAGTATTTATGTATTTAATTTATAACATTTTAAAGCATTTGTTTTAACAAACAAAGGAAATAGTTTGTATTACTGGTGCAACTGGAAGTCAGTTGAGACTAGCTTTAGCACAGTATGTTACTGCCTGCTTTGAAGTACTTATTCAAAGTGTATGTTTAGTGCCAAAGGTATTACTGTAACAGAGGAAAATGCTGAATGCTTATCTTTATAAAAGTGAGCCCTAATAAGCTCATAAATTCCTTGCTTTAAAAAAAAAAAAAATCTGTGCTTGCAGAGCCTTCAGTAGAAGCGATGTATGTAAATGGAAATTTAAGCCTTCAGCAGCTTGAGTGGTCTGTTGACTTATATGAGAAGCTGGAAGCAATTGCCTATGAAAGCATAAATAAATGTCTGCAGGAAGAGACCCTATGTTTCCAAAGAAGTGATGCTGCAAATGAATAGTGCATATGGGAATGTAGACAGAGGGTTTATTGTGGTGGTTTCCTTATGCCTAGGGGGTAGGCGCCTTTGTTGGTGTCTTTGAATAGGGCTTCAAAGTCCATGGTGACACATTTTTAATGTCTGCATTCTGATGAGGTATAAATGATCAGCCTTTTAATCTGTGTCAGCATTGCTGTGCTATTGCTATTTTTCAAATGTTAGAAATGATACGTGATTTTATGACTGCTCCAAGCTGCAGTTAACATTCATTTGGGAGAGCTTCTCTTCTAATCTCCCTGGAAATTCCTATGATTCTTTCCTGCCTTTTATTGCAGGAGAGAATGTTATTTACAAACTAAAATTTAAGGCACCTTCTGCACATTCAATATTTTAACCGTATATGTTTCCTGGCAATTACATTTAAAAGAAACAATAAATTAGAGTGGGGAATTGGGATTGTGTTTCTCACATAAGACGCATTAATGGTGAGCCTGCTTTTAGGGATAGGATTGTACACCATCAAGACAGGTCTCCTGCCAGGTAGTACAGCTGGTAAATGCTTTTGTTGCAGATTTTTGTAGTTCTGGAGCATGAATAAAATAAATTGTGTAACACATAGCGGAGGGGCTATGTTGAAAGGATACCTGAAAGCTGTGGGGGAAACTGTGAATCACAAACCAAATTATTATCAGAAAAGGAAAAAGAGGAGTCAATTCTAAGTCCTTATTGGGCCTGCCTAGACCAGAGTTCTGTCACCTGCTTGTAGCATCTACTGTTTTAAAAGTCGCTGGCTTTGTTTTAAGGATACTGCATGAAATCAGACTTCTTTTAAATGAGCCTTTAGACTTGTTAGCTGGACTTTTTTTAAAAATTGTTTCATGGGCAAACTACTGAAACTATAACTGGCAGTGATGGATTTTTTGAGGTCCTTTTCGTTCTTTTTTTTTTTTTAAATTTTATTTTTTTTATTTTAAGGACTATTCCATATTATCAGAGGTATAGACAACTTCAGCTTTATTCAGTGTATTTTGCAATTGTCTGCATAACCTTGCAGATGTTTTGCAGCTAATTCAGTAATAATTCTGAAACTGTCTCCTGATGGGTTACATTCAGACGACCATTAAACAGTGCTTAGATAATTTTAAATAATGACATAATAAATATAAGTCACAACTGTACAGCAATTCCATTCTTGTTTTGTGAATATGTGTAGTAAATTATTCTGGTATGTTGGTGTGATATTGCATGTTGGTGCTATTTTATGCAATGCGACAATAATGTAGTCTTCCTCAGTTCATTAATTAGTGTGCTCGATATTAATCTAAAGCAAGTTACTATTTTTGTATGTTAGAGAATTTAAGGTAAATGGAGAGCTTTTTGCCTGTAAAAAGCTGAGTTTGTGTTTATTTGATAGGCTTAGGTTTTTTTTGTTCTGTTCTTTTTTGACTTTTCCCTTTCCTGCGAAGTAAAGATTCTTCTTTGCTTTTCATGATGCACATGGAGTAGCTATGCAGCTACTCTCTTTCTCTTCAGTCTCTCTCCTTATCTAGACTGAATTCAGTTTTTTCAGTGTTTCCTCACTGTTCTATGTTTTTACATCTATGATGATATTGATGCTGCTCTGTCTTCAGTGGGAGAGAAATTTTGTGTCTTTCTGAAAGTATGGTGCCCCAAGAGCATCACACTTCAAAAATTTGATTATGCAGAAGTAGAGCAAAGCATTTCTCTCATGTTTTTTCAGATAAACGATACTGGGAGGGGAAAAAAAAAAGAACAACACAAAAAG
>JAOXNO010000002.1:5644860-5717104 GCA_028565335.1 Limnodromus scolopaceus
TAGAGCAAAGCATTTCTCTCATGTTTTTTCAGATAAACGATACTGGGAGGGGAAAAAAAAAAGAACAACACAAAAAGTTCAGTTTAAGGTTAATGAAGGTTAATGTTCTGCTTCTACCTGGGATATGTATTAGTTTAGTTTATATAAAGTTTAGCTATAGCATCAACAAAAAGCTGTCTTAGGAAAAAAAAACCTCTAGCTAATTAACTGGTTGAAGAGGTATCTGTAGAAGTAATCACTTAAGGAACCAGTATCTCTGTCTTCGGTAAGTCTTTTCTGGGAGAGGTGGAATCTACGTTCTTTATGTGAACATAGTTACTATGTTTAGGCCTAACTGATTTAGAAATATGTCTGGTGCTTTTGTATAGATGTCGTACATGTTATGTCCCGTGCCACTGATCCTAAAAGAGATACCTCTTGTCCTGGCAAAACTTTCTGCTTTCACATGACAGAGGCTGATAATATCTTTTTTAGTGAAGATACTCCATAATAAGCTCTGTGATAACAGTTGTTAAAGAGTTTAAACTCAAAACTTAAGTGTTATATGCCGTACAGATAAGTGTGTAAGTAAAAACTTTCTGGTATCTTGCAAACTGGAGTAGTGTGAATTCTCCAACTAAATACAAAACGTTGGGATTTTTGCTATTCTATTCCATTAGTGTCTTAATTTATGAAGTTAAAATGGAAGTTAGCCTAGGCTACATCTGCCTGGTATTCATGGTGAGAACAGAAACAGAAGGTATGCAACGCTTTTGCTTAGAGAGCAGAAGTGCTACTCTGCAATTTTAAGAAAAACATAGCATTTTATTTCTGAATCCATAATTGTTTAGATGTTGGATTTGGGTTGTTTTTTTTCTTTACAGGTTATTAATGCTGCTTTAGCTCTGGCTGCTAGACCAAAAAGCCAAGTTGTGAAAAGCAACATGGAAATGTATAGGAGTACATGGGAGAATCACATCCATGTTCTTACTGAAGCCGTGGATGATATAACAAGTATTGATGATTTTCTTGCTGTATCAGGTATGATAATTTTCAGAATCTGATTACTCTTTTATATGCTTTGAAAAATTCATAACATTTGCAAAGGAAACCAATGAAAGATTAGTTTGTGTAAGGTTTTGTGAAGCTGTTGCCTCTGTTTAAGATGTCCCCACACAGTAGGTGTTCCTACTCTGCACAATGTGCAGCTCAGTAGAAGTAATTTGAGTAAACTGTAGGTGCATGAAGCAGAATGGCTACATTACAGTGGGTATGTTTATCCATCATCACAGGTTTGTTTAGGTTTCAGAATCTTCTCTGCAGCTGTGAGGTCTCCTTCTAGAACAGGAAGTGTATATCAGTGTGCATACACATGAAACAGGAGATTCTCACAAAATTTTGTGCTCCAATTACTGTGGAACCAAGATTTGACTTGTCTTAAGTTAGTGTAACATGGACAAGAAGGAATAACTTGTCTCATCTTCATTAAATGTGGTTTAACTTTTGTGTTTGCGTACGGCCAGCGGGCACTGAGTTTGCCCATTTTACTTTGGGCTTAATTCCATTTGTTAGGATTATTTGGTTTACACAGCAATGTAGAACATGAATAGTTCTGCAGATGTCAGTAGCTTGAAACCATTATAAGTGTAGTCAAACTAAGTTCGTTTTCCTAAATGATTCTTTGCTTACTAAACATGAGGGTGGACTCTTGTCTAAAAGGGACCTTGGCTTGGATATTTATTGCTCTAAAACTTACTTGTACAGCCTCAAAAATAGCCCCTTTACTGTCATAACTGGAAGCTGTTCGACTGGAGTCACCGTAACTGTTTCTTGTGATTGGAATGTGGGTATTGCAGTGCAAAAACCGTAAGCAGAAATCAGGCGCTTTCTGGGTCTGAAGAAGTGGCACGAATCAGTTGCTGCCAGCAAGAGAGAGGAGTCGTAGTTCATCTTCCTGTTACACTCTGGTGCCAGTGTTGTGTACAGACTTGTGGAGGAGGTGTAGGGAAATGGCTGTCCCTCTGAATGGAATTGTGAAGAGCATGCTCCAAATGTGAAGTGTGCACAGAATCCTCTAAGACTGAAACTGTGAAGGCTAGAAATGTGTTTTAATCTTTCCCTTGGAATTTAAGAATACATTGTTGTTCCTAGCATCAAAAGATACAGTGAGATACCACAGCTCAGAACAGAAGTTGCTTTTTAATGTAAACCCGTGCAATCAGAAACTACTTTTAATTCATGGAAAGCAGCAAAAGATAGATTGTTATTATAAAACTCTTGTAGAAAGCAGGTTTTTTTGTGTCCGAATGGTCTTGTAGCTCGAACAAAAATAAGAGCTTAGGGGTCATGTATTTTGCTGCCATAATCTCGTAGCTTTTGTTTGACTTCAGTGAAGCTTCCTCAGTTTAACACTAACAAAAATAGACAATAAAAAAGAAACTTATATTATGCCATTTGTCCAAAGGTCCAGTTCTAAGGAAGTAATTTACTGTTAACACGGAGCAAATATGCAGCTTCCCTTCTTTCATGACGTTACAGCTTCAGATCTGAAGCCCCTGCTGCTACTGCAGTTTCTAGACTTGGAAGGGATCTTTAATAGTTGATTAGGATTCAGGGTGTCAGGTGAACTTCATTAACATGTAGTGTAGCATGTGAAAAATGGCAAAATAGGAGAATAGAATCAAAGAAAAAAAAACATTGAAAGAGAACTCTCGAGATTATCTACAAAAGCATCCTGCGCAGAGCAGGACAAACTGCACGTTTCCTACAGAAATTTCATTTCAAACGTCTTCAGTTGTACATGATGCAAATCTTTGTTTTCCTTTGGTCCTAATCATTAATATACAGCAAAACTTAAGCAATGCAACACTTAAGCAGTTATTCATCTACTGCAGTAATACCTAAAAAAAGTCTACTTGATCATTCCCTTCTATCAGTTGCATCACTGAAAGAAGAATGCTGTTAATCTGAGGCAGAGCAACTATAGTAAATTCTTGTAAATGTATTGTTAGAAAAGTTTTTAGGATTATATAAAAGATGACAAAGTTTAAAAATAATACTTAGGGTATGGTGTCTGTACCTTTAAAAGAGATATATTTGATTTACATTTAATTTAATAGATCTGGAAGTCATAGTATGCCGCTTATAAAACCTGAAAGAGTTACTAAATTGCTTAGGTCTTTAAAAAAGATTTTTCATGTTTATTTTTTCAGTTGCGTACGCATTCTTTGAGAAGTAAAAAGGGGAGCTATGTGCCTTTTTAGAATCTAAACCACTACTAAAATGAAGCAGAAAAACTGTATGTATGTGTACATATGTGTACATCCGTATCTATGTTCCCGTATGTATACACACACATTTACACAGAACTATATATATCTGGGCTCTGTGAATCACTGCATGGGTTTTCTAAGATGATGGTACTGGCTGGAGTTAGGACTTCCTGAGTGGATGCTCTCTGGTAATGCAGTAGTTGTGGTGAAAATTACAATGCTTATAAATCAGAAAGCATACCCTTTCTTATAGTAGAAGAGGCTTTATGTAAGCGTTTCATTTGTAATTGTTTGCTTAAAATTATTTACTAAATCAAGCAACTGAAAGTTATAGGAGCAAACCACTATTTGATTCAAAAACGCTGCAGTTAGCATTATTGTAAATTTATTTTCAAGTACTTCAGTACCTTAAATATTGAAGTGGATAGAAAGCAACAACTTTGTTATTTACATAACAATATATTTCAGAGTATTTTGACCATATATTGGTGTTTCAGAATTTGCTTCAGAAAAAGTAAGCTGCCTTCTTAACTGCTTTTGCTGAAATGCATCTAATTCTCTGAAATGCCCATGTGATTTTTCTTCCCCTCGAGTTTCAGTCTGATGTTGCTGCAGCACTGGGGGGGAAGGAAACAGTGCTTTATTATTTCTGTGTAGTACTAGAACAGAGTTGTTGAAAATTTTTTGTAAGAGGTCCTTGGCGGAAGCTTCCTACGTTGTTAGACTCATTGTTGAGTGAATTTTGTAGCAGCTCAATTTCTCTTTGGTAATTTTCTTCCCTAAGCTCTTTTGGTTTTTAAGTGCTATTTTGGGGATTATTTTTTTTTCACATCCTTTGGAAGAGCTGTGTGAGATGGACTTTGGTGTCTCAATGCTGCCTGCATGCATTGTGTGTGTTCCTCGTATGCTTTCTGTTAATTTCAGTTGTATGAGGTTGCAGAAGCTTTTTGTTTTAAGTTTCCTACAGTTCTTTGCCCCCTTATTCTCCTAGAGTCAAGAGTACTGTTGATTTCACTAAGCAGTTCTGTTATATTACTAAAGTTTACCTTTAAGAGTACTTTATTCATGGAATCATAGTCTTTTCATATAGTTCCCTCTGAATTAAAGTCTAGCACGTCTTTTTTACGAACCATAACCTCTGTTCTTAACAAAAGCAATTCTCAAATAAGTGATTTTTTTTTTTTTTTTTTTGGTCAAAATCTGATGAGCATTTATTTTTTAATCTACAGCTGAATGTATTTTGCAAGATTAGTTTAATGTCCCTTTCTTTTAATTCCATAGTCAGTGGACAAAGATATGTCCATTTATAGATACTTGGGAGAGCGTCACTTGTTTGGCTGGATGATTTAGTTTTTTTCTCCTGGATACAGAAAAAGTATTAGAACAACATAAAATTTTATGGATTCTCCCATTGAGCTTCGAGCCTGATATATTTCTTGTTGCTAGCTAGATTTCTAATAACTTCTGAAGTTTGTTTTTTCAAATCTGTACCAGATCCCTAGTGTTATCCAGTCTCATACAATAAAAGCAGATCTTTCATACACTTCTCCAAAATGACTTTGAATCAGATAAATTTTTTTAAAAATCATGCTATCCTTTTTGTACCTCTGACTTTTCACATGCAATTATGTGCAGCTACATTTCCAGTTTTGTAATATTCTCTGAACATCACACATTCTTCCTTTTATCTGCCTTGTAGTAGTTACTTTGCTGTTGAGCCGTCATTCTTTACTATCCAGTGTCACATTCTGTATGAAGGTATTAATTCTTAAGAAATAACTTTCTTTATGCTGCTTTCCCTTTAAATCTAATCATATTAATTTATCCAGGATTATGTCATAGTCTACCCAGTGCTGCTTTTTTCTTTTTTTCTGGGACCTCAAATCTTCTGAAACAGTAATTTATATTAGCCGTTACAGTCTGAGGATGGAAACAGGCCAAGATGTGGGGGTAGTAACACAACATGGTGACATCTTTTTGTTACATTTGAAGGGAAGAGAAAGCATTGTTTTGTAGTATAAACCTCTTTTTTCTTTTTTGAAACAGAAGCAGCAAACTTCAAGGTGAAAATAGGTTAGGATTTAACTTGCATTAATTGATGGCATTTTGAGAGAGAAGGGTAGTGAGCAGCAGAGGTAATTACCATAATTCACCCTGTCCTGCTCTGTGCATTCTGTCTGCTAACCAGAGGTCATGGTTCTTTTAGGATCTGTGTGATGACTCACACTGATTGTCACAGATCAGCAATGAAATTGCCATCCAAACTAAAATTGCAGTCATTGTTCCAGCTTCAGGCACTCTTCTGCTGATGGAGGGGTGAGAGGGAAGGAGGTGTTAAAACATGAATTATTCTTTGTGTTGGGGTCGTGTTGTGCCAGAATCACACTGAATGATTTCTTCATTTTTTGATATATATGTTATTTCATAATCGCAGGAATTGTTAAGTAATGGAGTTCCATAAATAAGTTGGTCATGCAGTAGAGAAACATTGTAAGGTAAACAAGTTAGTTAATGTAAGGGAAATAAAACTTACCTGTTCACAGTATTAGTTTCTAATGTGTATTTATTAGCAAGTTTTTTTAATTGTTTTGTCTTTTCTTCTTTTGTCTGGAGTGACTGACGCGTGTTGATTTTCTTTTACGTAGTTGTTGATGTTATTTTCCCCAGCTTAAATGCTAGAAGGTTTGGCTGGTAGAAAGAACTGCTTGCTGCCCCATTGGTTTGAATTGGGTGACAGGAGACAACTGGAAAGAGAATGGAGGTTAGATACGATAAATTTTGCACATCTTTGTGTATCACGCCTTCCTGCCAGAATACAGGTTCTAATTCTCATGGCATTATCTGTCGTTCACTGCACCAAATCAGCATCTGGAAACAGACTGTATTTTTGTGATCTTTGCACCATTGCTAGAGAATGAATCATACGTTTCAGACCTAGCATTTTTACCCGTTGCACACTGAAACTTATACAACTAGCTGTGTATATACTGATGACATTGGTCAAATTGAATTGTGGTACTAACCTTGCCAAAAAACTTTGGAAATCAGTCTTCGCTCTGTTCTGATGATCATATGGGATTTTTGCATGTTAAAAATTGCTACAGGTATGAGCCTAGACATGGCAGGAGCTCTTTGTTAGAGGTGCCGTTTAAAATTAAGGTCATTTTTAATACATAGTGGCAAATGGTAGAACATTCAGAAGTGCTGAAACTTTAAAGTTTAGTGGAAGAGAAACCTTATGTTGTCTACATGCCTTTTCAAACATATTAATCCAACTCTGTAAAATCCTGTTTACCCTTATCTTTTTCACTCATATTCCACTGGAAGTTTTAGATGGCACTGGCAAAATTATTTAATGCCAACTACTGAAATGCAGTTAAAATTTTTGAAAGGTTATGTCTAATGTTATAGCATTTCAAAGTTTAGAAAACATTTTAGATTTAATTTCTTCTCATTTTATTCTGTAATCTCTTGAGTTCCATACTAGTGCGCATTTCCACTGGCAGTTTCCCATTTCCTTGCTTCTCACCCCAAAATCTTTTAAATTTTTTCCCTTTGAAATTTATCCTCTAAAACTTCTAGAATCTCCTTCCTCTCTACACTTCCATTCTCATTAAAAAAAAAACAAAAGAAAACAGAACAAAACCCACAAGACCCCCCTCAAAAACTCCTCCAACTTCTGCAACATTCGAGTACATTTCAGGTAAGGCTCTAAAACTTTAATGCTTTGTTTCCTAATTTAATGGAACCACTTGCAAACAGAAACAATGCATGACATGTGGATTTTTTCGGGTGCACTTTATTCTGTTGTGTTTTTATTCAGTGATTTAGGAATGTATGTTAGCTTTCATCTGTCTGAACACCTACACTAATCTTGCATTAAGGAAGGTGCTGGCCTGAGGTTGTTGCAGTTCAGGTACTTCTCCAGGCAGAACTTTCTGTGCTTTTCTAGTCACTTGTTCTATGCCAAGGTAGACAGTTTTACTTAAGGCTATATATAAAGTGTTGGATGTAATTTGGTCTAATCAGATTAGTATGTTATTTCATTGTCTTCAGGTTTTTGCCTTTGGGCTGTGTCTTCCTCTTGAGTTTTTGGGTTTTTTTCACAATTGCTGTTTTCCAGGAGCATGTCCAGTAAGTGAAATCTTCCTTCCATTACAGAACAGCTTGCATAGAGACCACCCAGTAGATTTTAAGGAGCATCACTGTAGAGGTTACTTATTTTCTACCTATATTGGCTAGCTAATATTTGGGTGTTTTTATTGTAGGGAGAGTGAGGACTGTTGAAACATCTCAAACTTTGCTACTTCAGATATTTGCGGTAACTCTGCTATTGTAGTACTATAACGAAGTACTACGAACTCATCAAAACCATGAATAATACCATTAAGGCTGTTCACTTCAAGTCATGCATCACTGCAATTATAGGAGTGATTGCATGTTTGTGCATTTGTGTGTATGTGATCAAATTATTGTGGTTAAAGCACTCTCATTTCTAATTTTAATTACTCTCAATTTATGGTAGTTGGACTTTACCTATGACTTGTAATTGAGCAGATGGGTATTACATGAACCCAGGACTCAGCTTTGGTGAGATTGTTTCTATTAACTATGGTTGCTTTTTTACTAACCCCTAAAGCAAATAAAAATGAGACTGTTCACCTTTTTCTTTGTAAAAATCAGATCATAAAAAGCATAAAACGGGTTTATGCCACATTGAATGTAATAAGTGAGTATGTTTGTCTTCAGATTAAAATACTCTGCTGTGTGCCACAGTAGAGTGAAGTCCATCTGTGGAGGTGACCTGTGACCATCAGTAGTCTCTACCTTTACAGCTAGATTTCGTGGTGTCCTAAAACTCCTTTCCTTTGCCAAAGTCTGCAGACGCCAAGGCACTGTTGGGTCATGTGTGTACTTCTTAAACTCCACATGCAGGTTTTATTTAAAAATCTTATGCAACTTGTAGCTATATTTACATACAACTTACCTGCACAGAGACATTCTGCTTCATTTTCATCAGCGCACACGTAAGTGCAAGTCAGAATCTTTGGCCTGTTGATTCTGTTGCCATGGAAATTCCACCTAATTCCTTGTCCCTGATGGTTTCTGCTGCTGAGGAATGTGGGAGGCCTTTAAACCTGTGTAGAAGGACCTCTTTCTGGGTGAGTCTGGACTGTCAATGGTACCTCATAGCTCTTGGTTTTATTGCCCATTTCATGGGTAAGCTGTGGAATTTGTTTTCCAGTGCCTCCTGTGTGTTCCTTTGTGTAGGTGATTTGGATCATAGGGGATAGGTTTGGGGGTTTTTTTGGGAGGAAGGGGAAGCCCTTTTTCTGGTTCTTTTTGAACTGCTGTGTAAACTGCAATCACACTATAACATTTTTCATGTTATAGAATGCAAGAGAGAGTCTGAAGTTTCTTATGAAATGTTTTCAGTTTAAAAAAAAACCCACATGACACCCGCCCCCCAAAAAAACCTCAACAACCAAACATATTATTTATGGGGAGAACACTGGGAGAACATTCATTTTACTATTTACAAAGATAAACATTATAGTGCTCGTTTACTAATACCATTCATTTCTTCTTTATGGATACTGAAAAGCTCTCATTTAGTTGAGCCTCTGGGTTTAAGAGATCTAAGGTGCTCTGTGGTGATTTTTTGGAAAGCTGAGATTACCCTTTTAATTTTGTAACATTGCTACATCCATCTTCTGTTATGATTAAAAAAAACACACACTTGATATATAGCCCTCAAATACAATGAATCATAAGGCCAGGCCTCAATCTGTAAGTATCTATAGTATTAAAGTTTAGATTTTGATCTGGTTCATGTTTCACATTACTTTGGACAGTTACAATCATTAAAATGGTAATCTGGACAGTTGAAGTCACTAAGTAAGCTGCAAAATACACTGTAAATACTTGGACAAGGAGTAAGGGAATCATTCAGATTTCTGGGTTGCTATCTCTTGATTTAATTCGTTTTCCATCAATGGTTCAAAGTTCTGTTCCAGTTTATCACTATTTTTCCAGTCTATGTAGCATGTTTACAGATGAATGGATTGCAAAAATAGATTCACTCTTAGCATAGCTGTGGAGATAGGGGAAAAACCCAAGATGCTATTTAGAGACTTAAGATTAAATTTAACGTTTTCATGCTGTTTTTTTTTGGCATATGCAATAGCAAAATACCGTGCCGTGCTTTTTGAAAGAGAATAAACATAAGAATCTAAGTAGAGATGTATATGCACCTATTTATGGTGAAATGATACGGAAACAGGAAGGTAAATTACACAGTAGGTTTCAATACCATTTATCTCTAGTTTGTTTGGCCTGATCGTAAGATGCTTCAGGATAAATATGAATTCGCTAAGCTGAAACAGTCAAGCTCCCTCTTCATGACTGTCACCTGGAGTGTAAAAAATTGGCTTTGAATTTTTCCAGTTTTGATCAAGACTAAAGGCTTGCTCTGTGTGTCACTGAGCATGAGAGTTTACTTATGCTGATACAGCTTTCATCAGTCATCAGCTTAATGACCCACCAGAAAGCTCTGTCAAAGCCATCATATGACATTGTCCTTGCTGGGCATGTCCTTCATTGTCTTCTGTGCTTTCTTTTATCCTATTTGTCTTCCATAACATAACTTAACTGTTATTTCAACAATTTAGAGCTTAATTTTGTGAAGAGGTAGAGGTTTGTTTATTTTGGTTCTGCTTTGTACTGAAATGGGTATCTTTAGACGGAAGTAAGGACATGAACTGTTTGCAGCGTTTAAGATGTAGGCATATGGATTATGCTGGCATAGTAAACCTCTTTCTCCTTTACTGTCTGGTCTTCCCTGTGAAATCCTAACATTCTTTACCTTTTAATCATCATTGAGCTAGTGTGCTTCTAGAATTTTCTTAATTGACTTCAAAAGTTTTTATGCTTAGAGGTAGTAACTAATTTATAGCTCAGTATTTTATATAGACTTAGGACTGTTTTTTCACTATACACATCAATTGGAGTTTATTGATGTTGCATGTGGTCTCTTTTATTGACTGATCACTCAGTACTGTGATACCCATCTTCAGTTCTTCGTTGTCAACTTGGACTATCCTAAATGACTCGTGGTTTAACCCCAGCTGGCAGGTAGGACCACGCATCTGTTCACATCCTCCTATACCCACCCCCCGCCCCCGCAGTGGGATAGGGAGAAAAAGGAGAAAAAACATGTGGGTTGAGATAAAGACAGTTTAATAGACAGTAATGGAAAATAATAATAATGCTAAAAGAATATACAAAATAAAGTGATGCAGTATAATTGCTTGCCCACCCAATGGTCGGTTGCCCAGCTTGTACCAAGCAGTGATTGGAGATTCCTGCCCCCGGCCGACCCCCATTTATATACTGAGCATGATGTCTATGGTGTGGAATATTCCTTTGGCCAGCTTGTCCTGTCTACGCTCCCTCTCTGCTTCTGTGAGAAGCTGAAATAGTCCGTGACTTTATATAAGCCTTACTTAGCAACAACTAAAGTAATATGTGTTATCAGTTATTCTCATGCTAAATCCAAAACACAGCAGCTACTACGAAGAAAATTAACTCTATCCCAGCTGAAACCAGGACAATGAGAAAAGACAAAACCATCCTTTGTTACTTCAGTGTTCTCTTTTTATGATAGTCCTGAGAGTACCGAATCACACAATTTATCACCAATCCCTGTGGAACCACTGGCCCATGTAATTGTGAAAACTGTTTATTTCTGTCCCTAGTTATCTGTTTTGTAATAAGTAAGTAACACCTTGGAATATCTGTCATCTTATTCCATGGTGTGTCAAGAGTTGTCCAGGCATGGTAGTTGCAAGACCGTTTTGAAAGCCTTTTGAAAATCAGGTCTGTAGTTACCAAATGAATCGCTTATCCCACTGTTTGCCTGTGCCTTGAAAAGTCTCCTGATTGTGATATGCAGCTTTCTACTCTACAGAGCTATTTTGACATATCTTAATTACATCATATTTGGATCTCTCTGTGTTCTGTTTTATATAAAAGTTCCTACCAGTTTGCTCAACAGAGAAATACTTACTAGTTTTTGTTTCCTCTGATTCCCACAAAACTCCTTAAAAGTTATCACCGTAGTAATTGATTTTTCTTAGTCTGTTATCAAGAAGGTTACATGTCACAACCAGTGACAGTTTCCTTTAGATGAATGTCTTGTTCCTGGAAATTTGTCGGTGCTCATTGTATCCATTTTGTTTTAACTGAAAATCCAAGATTGTTTCCTACCTCTATTTGGTATCCATATCCTTGCCCCAAAAGTAGCAGACAGTCCATTATACACTGTTCTAAATGCAACTTATTCTTGTAACACTGATTGCTTAGACTGAAAGACGAACATTATAATGGTGTAATACTTTTTAGATAATTGGCACACTAGGACCAGTTGTTTAGATGTGCCATATCCTAGACGCTAAATTGGACAGTATATCACATGCTGATTTTGGGAAACAAGTTTGGCAAGTGTTGTCCAATGAAAACCTGAGACTTCAATTTAGCATTTTCTAATTCAGGATTTTCCGTAGGTATTACTAAGGTTATGGCAACATTTTAGCCGTGATTTTTTTTCACATAGCTGTAGAGGATAAGAGCAAATTGTAGAATGTGTGAAGTAAGTAGGCAGGACTAAGGAGCGAGGTAGTGCAGTTCAGCAGAGGACTTAGTCATTTGGATTATTTAAAGTCTCCATCCCCAAATTACACTTTCGTACTAAATTCTAGGTCAGTTTTTACTGAATTTCAGTAAATTGGTGCTGAGACCAGGTTATCTGCAATATTTCTCATCACAAGCTTTGCAAACTGCTGGCCTCTTCTTCCAGAGTTTTGAAGGTTGATGCATTTGGAATTCACTTTGTATTTGATCTGGCTGAGTTCAGATTTGGCGGCCTTTGGAGCACAGTCTAAGATGTGTGGCTTTGATGCAGATTGGGATTAATTTTTTGTGTGTTTATTTCCTGGCAGCTTGGTTGCTAATAGCTTTCCAGCTGCAGCTGTGGCAGTAGCTTTTAATGATTGTGAGCAGCTTTGCAGGAATTGATTTGCTTGCTTTTTGTAATGAGGCCTACTGAAAACATACACAAGTGTTCTAAAAAATGGTGTCTAAAGAAACACAACCAAATGATAAAGGACGATGTTTGATCAGTGGCACTAGGAGTTTAAAATGATGATGCAGAATGCTAGACTTTGTGTTTCTAGGATATGATACAAAACCTTTATCTGGAAGAGCAGGTTCCAGTGCACAGTTGTGTTGTTACTCTGAAACTTCTGGTGTGTACTTTTACTACTGGAAGTTAGCCATCTAGGCTATTGTGCAGCATGTCAAATCCATTTTTTCTTTAAAAATGAAACAGGCAGAACATACATGCACACGATGAGCAAAAGCTGATTGTTGAATGTGACGTGTTCCCTCAAAATCCCCTCTTGTGAACTTGATTACAAACAGTAGAACATTAATGAGCTTTTCTTGATGATCAGAAGGCAGCATACCCTTTGGAACCTCGAGCAGCTGGATATGATATGTGCCTGTTCTCCACAAAATTGGGAATCCTTAGAGTATTGGGGGAGAGGGGAGAGTGCAAAATCAAGGAAAGTGTCTAATGGAATTCATGGGTCATGCAAAGTCTGATTTATGTGTCTAAACTTCTGTTGCCAGTAAGTTTAGCAGATACTTTAAATTTGGTCCCAGAAATATGGTATGTGGTAGTGTAAAAAAAAAAAAAACCACCTTAAAAACAAAGAAAACCCCAAACCTTACCCCCTCCAAAACAAAACAACACCTCCTCCCAGACAACAACAACAAAAGTTGTCCACCATTTGTACGTAGGCTATAAAACCAGTAATTGAGTTATTTTGGAACCTGACTGCAATAAGGTGAACGTAAAGACAATGCTCTTCCAGTTTGCATTCCCTAGGGAACCAAAATATAGGCAGCAAAAGATACATTTGGTTTACTGTTTTCTTGGCATTATTTCTAACTGTAATCATACTGTAAGTGCAGAAGGTGTACTCTTGAGTAGTCTTAATTCCAGTATAAAACTTCTATATACATATGTGTATATATGCACACATGTACACTTAATTTTTTCTGCTTGAGGGTATGTTTTACTTATGTTACAGATATGGCATTGTGTGTGTATCTATATACAGGAGAAACAGAAGTTGGTCTGTGTTGCAGATTTTGTTTGGTCAGTATAATTTATGTGATTATCAATTAGTAAAACACACACCTTAGATATTTTTCTGCTATATACTGTACAGCCAGTTCTGTAGGTGATCTTCAGTGATACACTGATAAAGGGGGTGTGTGCATGGAATTGGTAAGATGCAGGAAATGTTGCAGAAGATGTGGTTTTCATTTAATACAGTCATAGGAAATATGAAAAATCCTCTTAATTTTTTGTTTTTACCCATTAATGGGTTAGGGTGGGGTACTATGGCTTTCTCAGTGAGCCAAATTGATTTCTGTTCTATAAAGTAGACTTTGAAGTAAGCATAGTAATGGGAAGTGAATTTAATGTTTTTCCTAATGAAAACAATGGGAAGAAAAACTGCAACCAAAAACTGAAAGAAAGCAAGACAAGAACAGATGTCACAACTGTATTTTTCACACAGACATGCTTAATATGCAGGGATGGCCTTCCAGGCATGGTTGGTAAGGTAGTACTGCTGAATCCACTGGAGATAGTATCCTTAGCCGGTATGACCAGGGAGGTTTAATACTAAAAGGATAATAAGCTGATGGGCTATGAAACCTTTTCTTGTTCCTTTAAAATTGCATTGATATATATATATATTTTTTTTTAATGTCAAATTGAATGTTAAACACTTACACCTCGGGGACTTATTTGAATTTTCTCCCTTTTAGCAGCGGGAGACTGTTGAAAATCTCCTCTGTTTCAGTACTTAAAATCCTAAATATTAGCCTTTTACTCATTATCTTGTTCTTTTTCAATTAGCTTTTGTTTCCCAATTGCAAACTACACTTGCCAGTATCATACTCTTCCAACCATTTTGTGCAGTTTAACTGTACTGTGTAGCCTTATGCAAATAGCCTGTACAGCTGTAGGAGCTTCTGTGGCTTCCTGTGTAATAAGCAGAGGCAAGGTGTGCTGCACTAGCTGTGTTGCTGGTGTGTTGGCCCTTAAAATTATATCAGCTTATGTTTCAGTGGATAAATCAGTCTAATGAAAAGGCAGCTTTTCTTTCTGCAACTTTGATGCTTTGAGAGATAACTATTTTCAACAGTAAACAGCGCAATTTGAAGGTGGGTAAAATGCTTCCACCAGGAAAACTGAAAAATCTGTCGTAGTTTGGAATTTAGCATTTTTGTAGGGAGACTTTGGAGTTTGTGACCCCAAATTATCTCTTGTCGATTAAATGTTTTCTGTCTGTTAACGTTTGCCCTATTTTGGGGTTGGCTGTTATGTCAAACAGAATTATTAGGTGTTCATCAGACATTCAGTATAGCCGATATAAAGCTGGTACAAGAGAATATTGTCATAAAGTCAGTGTTTTCACCTGAACAGTTATCTAAGAGTGGCAGATGGCTATTATCTTTTGACAATATTTTATAGCCATAAATGAAATAGCTACCATTTAACATAATATCATCTGCTTTGTTGCACACGTTGTAAAACAGATAATGCAAAAGGTCTCCAATTATGCACCACTAATCTAGCAGAAGGAAATAGATGATGAATTTTCATATTTGTTATTTCCCCTCCACCCTCCAGAGGAAATTAAATCTTTCTGAAAGTGATAAATTGACCAAATCCTCCAGCTGATCAGAAGACAGACTTTTGAGTAGTTCCTAGTAATTGCAAATTTCTTTTATGCTGTTTAGTCCAAACAAGGAAGATTGCCAGCTCTTCATCCTATAGCTGTGCATCCATTTTTAAGGTGGATCTTATGAACTATTTCCCTGTAAATTGGCTAGTTATTTCACTGTTCAAAAGACGATCATCTCCAATGAGATAACACTGGAGGTCAATGAAAAACTCAGCATAATTCCTGGCGTAAACTAATTCCTTTAGTTAATCTGTTATTCAGAAAACATTGCTTTTGCCATTTTAGACTTAAGGATTTATGACTTATCAAGGCCTTTCTGAGTTTTTAAGGGATATTTTCATGAAGTTAGATAATATTTTAGCTAGATTTGGGTTTTGAATGCAGAATTTAGAAAGCAACAATAAATTTTTCACTTCCCAGCCATAGAAGGGCAGAAAACAGATTTATTTATGCCCTGTTTAGGGCCAAGTCATATTTCACCTAAGGCAGTAAAACTGCAGACTTCAGCTCTTCTCTTTTGGCAGAGCAAATGATATGGAAAATTGAATCTCTACTTTCATAGCACTGAGAATACAACTTCCCTCCTCCCTCCCCATTCCCCNNNAATTCATCAGCTGTGTAAGAAACTCCACCTTCAAAAGGGGCAAGTGAGGTACAAAAGACCAGTGGCTTGTGGAGTGTTTTGTGTATGACACAGTCCTCTGCTAATATGCTGAAGGTGAATCCTCTCTTGTAGTTAAGAATTCATGCCCAGATGGTTCTAGTAGACTGCTGAAAAGCTGATGGGAATGAAGAAACAAATTAAAAAAAAAAACAAAACAAAAACAAAAGTTGCAACTCTCCCCTTTTCCACTTCATCTGCTGGGAAAAAAGAAGCCTCCCAGAATTTTCACCTGAGCTTTATAAAGGTGACAGAGAGGGGAAGGTGTGTCCTGCATTTTTTGAGAGGAAATATTCTGAGGAGTATAACAAATGCTTTGATTATGCATTGCTGTGTAAATGTGAAGGAAACAGGCCCAGACTGAGTATAAAGAAAATAGTTCTCCTATGCATTTTATGAACTGAATGGCACCTACTAAGGAAAATATGACATGTTTTTGTAAGGCAAATAATTCTTCATTATCCAGTAGCTAAAGAGAAGTGTGAAAAGTAATTATAACATCTAAGATAACAAACTGAGAAGAAAAGTCTAAGTTAAGGCTTGACAGTTGGTGGCAAATGTTCTGAAGAATTTTATGACCAAATTTGTGATACAACTTGCTGATGCAGAGAAGGCGTGTGTCAGTAACTTGTGGAGCCTGGATATGTCAGCCTTAGCCCATGCTCTTTTTGGCTGGCAGTTCTTACTGTTTTTTCCCCTCTATTTCACAGAGTCATAAAATCGTTCTGGTTGGAAGGGACCTCAAAGTCTAGTCCATCCTACTGCTTGCAGCTGAGCCAATGCTGAATTCAGCCTTAAGAACAGATTTCACAGCCTTGCTGAGCAACTGTTCATTATTCTGGTGAACCTCATTATCCTCCCCCCTTTTAGATCCTCACCTGTTTCATTTTGACTGTTATCTGTCATTCACCAGGCAGAGTCAATTAACCTATTAATGTAGGGTTAGGGTTACATGACAGGGTTCTTCCCAGCATGCTGTGTTCACTAAAAATTAAATTTCTGAAAGAGTGGTATAGGAGATGAGGGTTGTATGCTGAATTACTCATGTCGTCTTGGATTTGTCTGGAAGCACTGACTGTATTAGGTGTAAACTTATTTTGATTGTGAAGGCACCTTTTGGAGCAGATTAGCAAATCTGTGTGTATAATGCAGGTCCATTGAAGTACTGCTTGCTGGGGAACAGGAAGGGGGGGGGCATTTGTCAGTGGCCATTTTTGTGATCAGATATAAGAGGTGTATGTTTATCATGAGAATCCTAATATAAACAATGTAATATTGAAATATCTGTGTGTCTGCAGTAGCTGAGACAAAACAGATCTAATTAGTCCAGGGCTGCCTAGTCTCGGCCAAATGGCCTTCTAGTCACTGTCATCAGGAGTTACCATGGTTAGATTAAAGTTGAACGGCTTTATTCCATTGTACTTCAAGAAGCTGAAGTTGTTGAATTTGTTTTTTAGGAAGGTAAATTAGACTATTTGAAAGCTTTTACTGTATGCTAGTTATAGCTACTGTGGTGAAGAGAATGCGCTTTCAGCAGGGAGTAATTATACCTACCTAGGTTCATATCTGAGACATGGCTAGTCTGAGTAAGATTTGTTATGTACGTTCTGGAAGTTAGTAGCAGTTGGGAAGGGGGGTGTATACTGCAGACATGATTTGTGGTTATGGTGAGTTTCAAGGATTAAACAAGAATGCTATACTTTTTATTCTCCCTCGTCTCCTTTTTCATGTCCTGCTGCCATCTCCAATTCATTATTTTTCCCATCTTGTCCTACAGAGTCAGCATCATATTGCAGAGTATTAATACATAAAAAATTCTTTGTTGCTCTGTACAGTATCATGGATAATGGGAGTATGAACCGTCTCCTGTAATTTTTAGAATCAAAACTGAACTAAGCATTCTCAGCTTTTTATAGCCAGAGGAGAGAAATGGGCACATTGAACACATTTAAGTGTCAGTTGAACACATTTAAATGTGTACGTAAAGGATGAGGTGGATTGTCCCTAAAACATACAATTTGTCTCAGTTAATGTAAGAAGGGTGTGTTGAAGATGACTAGGCCAAAAGAAGAGGCTGTGGGGAGTTGTATGAGTGCACATCACCCCCATGTTTCTGGAGGAAAGTGTTTCCTTGGTCTTGTAGCTTAAGAGAGAGCTGAAGTATGTAGATAGAGAAGTGACTCCTACCCAGCTGGGTGTGCTTACTTTTCTGCTTTTTCTGGCTTCTCTTTAGCTCTTGTGCATCCAAGTGCCTGTGCTTCTAGTCTACTTTTTCTCTGCCTTTCCCTTCTCCAGTTCCTTATCTAGACATCAAGATGGCCTTTATGCTTTTACAGCATACTACCTCTTTTTCAAGATCTCAGAGCCTGGCTCACGTAAAGCTTCTTGAAAGAAGAGACTTAAACGTGCTGAGAATTTAAGACTCTGCTTCCTTCATTTCCCCAGGATCCTGGAATACAACTGGATGCTGAATGAGGAAACTGGCAATCCAGGAACCGAACCTGTCTGTAGACTGAATTTTGTGCCCAAGAAATTGAGGGCAAGGATTGAAGCACAAGCAGTTAGCAAACCAACCAAATCTTATTGTAATCATGTTAAAATGAATGAGGGAAAGAAATAAAACTCTGGAAAGGATTAATATTGCTATAAGGTTCTCGCTCGTGCAGAGAGAGAGATTTTCTGTAGTCTGAAACCTTCATTAGCCATTTAAACTGATCGTTTTGGGCTGCCAACTCTGTAATTAATAGACACTCACTTTAAGAAACATAATTATTTTCTGAGATTCTTTTTTTGGTGGTGATGGAGTGGGGGTTTTTTTTGGTTGCTTTTTTGTTTTTAGCTTGTTTTTTCTTTTTAGCTTTCTTGAGTTTAAATGCTAACATCTTGGAATCATTCGTGCATATGTGAATGAAAATGAACCTCAAGAAGAGGCTGCCAACTCAATCAATACTTTGTTCGCCCTAAGGTAAAATCCAAAAGAAATACACATTTCAGTTAGTGTTTTCTGTGAACAGAACTGAAGTTAATGTTTCAGACTACAGGTTGAAGTTTCTAAAAACATAAACAAGAAATTTGTTATACAATTTGAGATGTTGCTTCTCTATTCCTTAAAAAGTCATCTATAGGGACTTGCACAGAGTGATAGATCCCGAAGAACTTTCAGTAGCCAGCCTGGTGGGGGTACCTTTATGCCATCCCCCCTTTGCACACATTCATCTTCATGTTCCATCCCTATTCTGTTATCTTGTAGCTTTTGTCGTGCAGCGTCCAGCTCACTGTTTGAGATAACCACCATATTTTTGTGCTTATGTCCCATGATACTGGACACTCTTTGATTTTTGCCTTTCTCCAAGTTAGCTCACTCTTTCCTGGAACTTTCTGGTATGCTTCCTAGGCACGTTCTTGCAGGAAAATAGATCGTTGCAGCCTAGGACCCATGAGCACAAGGCGTACCTGTTAACTCAGGAGGCTTTTCATGTGTGCAGTCTTCCAAGTTTGATGTCTCTTGGTATCACAGTTCCCCTTTCAGGAAGAGATTGTAGTTGTGGCTGACTTTCTCAGTGTTGTTAAAAAGTAATAATACTTTATTTTATCTATCACCTGAAAACAAAAGCATTTGCACTCATTTCTCTACATCAGTTCATTTCTGATCTCTATCTGCAATTTGTTCAAGTGTTTCACCATGCTCATAGTGAAGATTTTTTTTCCTTACATCAAGTCCTCAGTTTCCCTTTCACCTTCTGACCAGTCACTTGTTGGCAAATTTGTCCAGCTTGTCAAGATTGTTCTGAACAAAGCCCTGTCCTCTAGAGTACCAGCCAGCCAGTCTGACAACTCAGTGTCACCTCCAGACTTGCTGAGGGTTCATTCTCTGTCATTGCCCAAGGTGTTAATAAAGAAGTTAAACAGTATCAGCCTTAGTGTTGACCCTTCTTGAAGAGCAGCTGTTGTAAGTAGCCTCCAGTTTGACTTTGAACCACTGACCACTCCTCTGTGAGCCTGATGGTCTGAACACTGTTTCATCCGCCTGGTTGTTCACCCACCCAGATGCAATCTCTAGTTTTTCTATAAGGAGGCTGGGCGAGACTGTGCCAAAAATGTTCCTGGAGTAAGCAGTAACTAATGTACTCCCCTTATCCAGAGAGCCAGTCTTTCATCACTGAACGTGATCGGTTTGACCATCCTTGATTTGCCCATGGTAAACCAATGGTTTTTGTTTCTAGTCTTCTTTCTGTCCTTCACGTGCCTGGAAATGCCTTCCACCTTTTTCAGAAACTGAGGTGAAGCCTCAGACCATAGCTTTCTGGATCCTCCTCCTTGTCTTTTTTAAGATGGACATAGCAATAGACATTTATATGAATTTTAAATTATAGCTGTACTTGTCCAAAACTGAGCATTTTGGAAGCACCATGCCTGTGTTTGAGTAAGTATCAGACTATTGTGAACCCTGCCTCTCCATACCACTCTTGGTCTGATACAGAATGACAGTGTTGTCAGCTAGATTAGCAACAAATAATATTAGAAATTATCATCTAGTTTACTAGTTTTGGCAGATAAAATATATTTAGTTAATACAATCAGAGAAGAAAGGATATTTATTCTCCTTGTTCTGAGTAATTCTTTTTCTTTATTCATTTAAAAATTCTTCTATTGAAGTTGCCAGCGGCTTTGAACATTAAGTAATTACCAGTGATTTCTTTTTTGAATAATGACTAAGACACTGTCTTGCTTGTAGAATGTAGATATTATATTAAAAGAGCCCCAAGTGCCAAGAAAATCTGTTTCATAAGATTGCTCATGGAGATTTAGCTTTGAGTATTCTCTGAACTTCGGTATGTAGGAAAAGGTGGGAATTAAAGGCAACTACTTATTTTGTGTGAATACAGGAGTGGTAACAGGGAATTGTATACCTGGACTTGCACCTTCCACTCAGTGATCTTGTTCTCTTAACTTTGGCACCAGAAGTTGCTAAATGTAAATATGGATATTATTAATAATTATTTGCTTTCAGTATCTTTTTGGGGTTCAGCAAAGTATTATGAGCCTGCGAGAGCACATCTTTTGCCACTCTAGGTAGTGCTGTTATTGGAAAACTTGGAATGCTTTTCTGAGTAGCACTAGAAGATACTATGCCCAGGGAGTAGGAGTGGTCTGAAAGGAACTTTACTTTTTGTACAGTTTCTTTACTTCCCATTTTATCATGCCAACAGATGGTAAAAGATAGAAGTCTTTTTGGTCAGGCTAAACTATCACTGCATACATTTCCACATCTAATTTTATGGCTTAGGGCTTGCAGGAAAGTATGTTTTATTTTCCATCTTGTCTTCAGCAGACCAAACTAACTGAGTTTTCTAATGCTTCTTCATGTATTTTATTTCCTGAACTTCTAATAATTCTTTTTCTTTTTTATCTAATGTCTCCATTTGGTCCACAATTTTCTTGAAATGAGTGGAGAAACTTTATTAAAGTGCTTCAGCTGAGGCCTTATCAGTGCCAAGTGGAGTGGAAGGGCATCACTTGTCTTTTTCTTCAGATGACATGCAAAGGAAGAGCTATTGATTTTTGTCCCAGAGACAGTCTGAGTCATGGCTTTGTCAACGACAGCTTTATTACCCACTGGTTAGCTCAGCTGAGATATGATTTTTGGCCAGTACAACTAACACCAAGATCCCAAAGGAAAATCAGAAGGTACAGTGCACCACTCTTGAAAATTGCTGTGATGACCGTGATAGTCTGACATTTTCTTTAAACATCTATCAATCCACTGTTACAATTAACTTCTATACTCGACACTCTGAGTCATGACAAAGAGATGGTACATCATCCTAATCTTCCTTTTCTGCTTTGGAAAGTAGGATACTTGGATGAAAATCAGAAGTTGATCTAATGCATTTGTGTAAGAGGAGGAAACATCTGTGAGAAAGAGGCAGGTTAAAACAATCTCAGCTGGACTGTGATCAGTGGTGGTTTCTTTCCTTTTCCACTAGATGTGCCAAGGCAAATGTAGAAGCTTGTTTGTTCCTTCAGACAATGAAGTTAAGGAATGTTTTATTGATTGTGAAGTACCTCATCTGGGAAGAGTTTCAGAACATTGTGAGAACCTGTGTGTTGACTATGGATATTTGGAAAGGCTACGGCTGTATAGTACCAGTGTGTGGGGACAAGGTCATTTATGCTCATTGAGTGCACATACTGTCTGCATTCTGTCACGCTGACAAAAGCTTACGAGTTTTTGACCTATGTATGGCAATTGCCAACTTGTCAACTGACCCCTTACACATGACAATGTATGGATGTGGCAAGAAAAGATGTCGCACATCTTTTCTAGTACAAGGTGGATGGATATTATACAGTTAATAAAATTTGCCTGCATCTTTGTATTCTTTGAAAAACAGTATCTGGAAGGATGTATCATATCCTAATTTGCATTCTCTGATATTATTAAGAGCTTTGATAGTTAGATTCTAAAATGACTTAAAAGTATTCTTTCCAGTTTGGATCAGTTCTGGCCTCAAGTTTGCTTTATCTTTCTCCATAAAGGTATTGGTTTTGACATCTCTTAGAAAGGTTTAGAAACTGGGAGTCTTACATTATGTGTTCCATTGATATGGTATTTCCATTAGGCCACATGCAATTTCACACAGGATAACCAGTTAACTATTTTTTTTCATTATGGAAATGTCACTTGGCAGATATCAGAAGAGCCCTACCTTTCTATTATGCAGGACTGAGCACTTTAGTTGTTGTCTTTGCTGAACAGTTACTTTTAACTGTAGTGTGTTCTTCACACGAAGGTCCTTAAAGTGGAGGTTGCTACAGCTGCTTCTGTAATTTATCTCTAATGGTGATATCACTTCATTTTAGATGTAACTATGGCAGCAGAAGTGGGATTTTGTTAGTCCTTTCTCCTGCATTCTGTGCATGTCAGCCCTCTCTTTCCTTCACCTTTTTTCAGCCTTGTGCACATTCACATACTGGGTTGTTTGGAAGCCTCCCACTGTGGAAAGCACACAGGGAGAGATGCCTAAAAAAATAAAGAGGCAGTACTAACCTGTATAGCACAGCGTAGTCCCTGGAACCTCTTTGGGCATATTGTCATTTGCCCCTTTCTTTCACAGTTTCATATGTTGGTTTGACATGGGTGAAACGGAAATGGTTGCCAATCCTCTCATTGCCCATCTGCTTCTATGTAGATGGTAGTCCACAGGTGTAGTTACAGAACATGCGCAGAGTGAACAAACAGTGCGAACAAAGTCACCACTGTTAAACTTTTTCTGCTGACCGTGGAGATTGGTGACCTGTACCTGAAAGGATATGGACATTCCATATTCACAGAGACATTCTGTGATGTAGCAGTTTCATAAACTGAACCAGCATTCATAATTTTTGCATAGGTGGAATCCCGAGATACTCATCCCAGGCACAGCTAGTAATTCAGGATGACCTCACAGTGTGTTTTGTCCGTTCAGATTACCATGATTGTCCAACTTACTGTATAACACAAAATATAATTTAATACTGACATACTGAATGCCATTCATGTGTGTTAACAAGAAACGTAATCTCTGTGTTACTTCATGGTTTAGTGCAACAGAAGTTTCACAATGGTACTTCTGAAGATAAGAGTTAATCTGTTGCCTTCACATCTTGCATTTCTAAGGTTTTGCATTGCTTTCTCTGAGAGACAAAGCATACTAGGTCTATGTAGGAAAGCAAATTCAGTAGTGAAACTAATATGGAAGCTTTTAAGAAGTGCTTAAGCTTTAAAGCCATAAACTTATTCTCTTTCATTACAGTTTATGGTATTATCCTTTATACCATAAGTTAAATTTTATATTTACATTAATCTGTCTGAAAAAACTGAATACGCCCTTCAGTATTGGGGATATAAATGGGAATACTAGCATACATTACTGATACTGTCTTCTAGCTTGATCCTGAGTTCTTACTTAGCTCTGTTACCCTTTGGGTTTATGACTAGTCTTAACTGCTTTAGTACCAGTATTTTCTCCTTTATCTCTATCTTTCCTGCTGGTGTTCTTTCTTCCATTACTATGTATTTGAGTATCAAAAATAGTTTGTTAAACACAAATACAGCTTTACTATTGCCATTTGAAAAATATTGAGAAAATTAATGTTCCGAAAGACACAAGTGTAACAATTTATTTTAGAAGAGGAATTGTATAATTCTTTGCTTGGCACCATTCTGCATTTGCCCACATTTTCATTTTTGACTGTGTCAACCCAACAGTTGCTTCCATCATTCTTTAAGCAACCATTTTCTCCTTGTGCTTTTCTCTGGCCAAATCTTTGTTCTTTTTTAACTGTTCACGTTTAGCATTTCCAAGTCACCCATGCAAATATGCCATGCTTATGTTGTATTTATTTATGTTACAATAATCTCTCTTTCCTGGCTGTTCTACACAAATAGACATCAAACTCCCTCCAGTAAGGTCATTACATCACATAAAACTGAGTGAAATAGCAAAGAAAGGTTCAAGATAAGTCAAGTGTCTCTTCTGTACTGAGTGTTTGATGCCTTTTAGTGTGGAAGTGTGTCAAGCAGCTCAGTTTGTCTCTGCAAAGGGGAACTACTGTCACTTAAAAAAAAAAAAAAGTCTTTCAAAGACAAAACCGCAAAAACAACTTTGCAGTTCTACCTGCATTGGAGGGGACTGCCAGATATAAACATGTTTGATCTACGAGGAAGAGTCAGCTTATTTCAGCTCCCATCCTTAGCAAAGATACCGTTGGCTGCCTCTTTGGATAACCATACAACGTATGCTTCTTCAGCTCCAAGGTGTTTCTTTGTCTTAACTTCATCAAAATTTGAAGTAGCCCCATGAATGTGAAAGCCCTTCTGTCTATAGTCAGAAGATAGCAATTACTGTGATATGTGCTGTTGTGTTGTGTTCGTTGTTCTTTTAATAGTGCTATGGAAGAATAGTCCTTTTTTTTTGGTATCTTCCAGCCTTTTAGTAATGGGGTGATTTTGTGCATGTTTATTTTTTTTCTGGAAGATTTTTACTGGGAAGATCATCTTTAACCCATTTAATCTCTCATCTAAGAACTGGTGTCTAAGAGACTTTTTGACTTTCGGAGGTTCTGTGTCATTATGTGTTTCACATAAATTAACAGTATCTCCTTGCCTATTCTGAAACTGTGTGTTCTGTTTTATGCCAGAAATATAAAATTTTGAGTGTATGTATATTTGGACAGGCAGAAGGTGACTATAACATGTATGTGTTTTAATTAGTAAAGTAAAAATGGATAGGCTTTGGATATGTTGTGGTAAATAATTTTAACTAGAGTTAGCAATAAACCAGTTGCCATACTGTAGAAAAGATGAAGAAAATTGCACAATGTGGCTTCGAATTTGTGAGGTGATGGGGAATTCTAAAGAGGAAAAGAATACTGTAGGAATGAAAGCATGATAATAGAAAAGAGAAATGCTGTCATTAGGAGATGACAGAGATAGCTGAAGTGAAGAAGTCCTGTGTGGCAAGAAGGCACAGTGAAATAATGTAGCTGTAGCAGGAAAGCCAGTGCTATGTAATTGTGATAATATGCTCATAAATGATACTGTGTGTATATATATATATTTGCACATATTTATTTGAATGTCACCAATAGTATATACAAAAATAATATACATAGTAGTACAGTAAATATGATAAATAAGAAGACATTTAAATTGTATGGAAAATATGTAATCAATATACATTTGGTAATAATGATGCATATTGCAATAGTTTAAAAAGTAATAGCATAATTTTAGTACTAGGCAAAAATATTGCTCTTCCTGTTCACTTAAAAAATTGATTTAGCATGAGCATCTTAACATATTGATGTAAAAGAAGTTAGTTCAGTTGTTGAGGCAATTGGTTGTCAGCAGAGATTCATCTTGCTATGGAACTTTTTGTCACAGTGGCTTAAGAAGGTTTCAACAAACAGTAACAGCTTTAATCCCTTAAAATTTTTCTTCAGTCTGCAAATATTCACTGACTTTGTAAAGGTTTTGTGATTTTCATATTTTTATAGCCGTTTCTGACTTAATATAATTTCTCTTGCTTACAGGAGAGTATTGCTATACCTTTAAATTCTAGGAATCAATAAATTGTTTTAAGGATTCAGTGTAAATTTCATGCTGTAAGGTTTTTATCCAAGCCTGTGTTGCCCAATGCATTTTGAAGGAAAAAATGCAGTCAACTCCATGTCAATATGTGGTTGTGTAAGAGGTGCCATCTAAAACGAAATGTTGTTTTATTTGCAGAAAGCCATATTCTTGAGGATGTAAACAAGTGTATCATTGCACTGAGAGAGCAAAATGCGGACGATCTCGATCGTGCAGCGGGTGCAATCCGAGGGCGTGCTTCAAGAGTAGCTCATATTGTGTCGGGTGAGATGGACAATTATGAACCAGGGGCTTACACTGAAGGAGTGATGACTAATGTTCAATATTTGACCAAGAATGGTAAGTTTGATTTCTAAGCTACGTTCTCAGTTTCTTTAGTGGTGTAAATCTCCCTTTATATGCCACATTTAAAGTGAATCCTCTGATTCTCTGGTCTGATGCACTAGTTGTGCACTAATAATTCATTATAGGGTCTCTAATCTCCTTTCAGCATAATATTCCAATTGTAATGATACCATGCAGTTCAAAAGTAATTTTCAAAATTTTATTTGATTTACATCATTTTTGTAAGGTTTTATAAGTTACGGAAGAGTTTTACCAGAATTCTTAAATAAATGCAAGAAACAATGTTTGGAAACGTGTAACTGATGAAGCAGCAGTTTTCCACTTTGTTTTCCTGGTCTTATCGGATCTGTTCTAAGCAGATGAAAGGCAAACTTGGACAAGGAGAAGCAGGTTTGTGATTTGTGTGTGTTTGCCCCTTTAAGAGCTGTTGAGCAGTGGTTAGAAATCTCCAGGCATCTTCAGTTTTGCTAAGCAAATTTGGAAATTTCTACAGTGGTTAGTAGCGTCCATTACCTTTTTCATTATATTCAAAAAGAGAGTATCCTATATTGGAGTATATGTGTACTGGCAGCAGGAGTGTAACTGCACTGATTCTATACATGGTTTCTGTTTACATAAATGAATCTTTTGCCTTTCATCATGTACACTTAATAAAAAAAATTACCTGTGGAGCTCCCAGAACTTCCATGTTTTCATCGGTTGCAAGTCTGATATTAGGGAAGTTAAAAAATTGTCATTAAGAAATTTTCTGGCAGGTCTGTACATCTCTGAAATATAAGATTTAGCTTCATGAACTCAGAAGTCTAAATCCCAGCACTGTCAATCTAAACAAATTTCTAGTATCTTACATATGACTGACATCTAGTTTTATTTTACTGCAAGAAAAGACAAGAATTTTGTTTGAGCTCGCTCTTAATCAGTTCAAATAGGTCCAGAACTGTCTTTATGTGAAACGAGAGTGAATTGACATCACAATGAAGTGGCAGAAGGGACGGAATAGTGAGAAGAGTTTGAAATAGACTTGCCTGTTTTTACCTTATTTTACAATGTTTTGATTAAAAAAATCTGAGAACTTTTCAAAATATCATCCTTTTTTCATGACTTCTGAAAGTACTGTGACAAATGCCACAGTAGGAAATGTCAATGTAGGAAAGCACAGTTTTGATTCCTATGGAAAAGCTGAGCCCTTCTTTCTTGAAGCTGGTAGTCTTTAAACAAATTAGGAGTTGACACTGATTTCTGTTCTGTTGCCTTGCTTTGACAGTAATACATAACATACCTAACCCGTGTATCTATAAAAGACAGGAAGACATAAAACTGGTTTTGGTTAGAATGTTTGCCTGTGTCAAGGGACATCAAGCATGGTGTCATCTTCAAACCTAAGAATCCACTATCTTTAGGAGTGGAAAAAAGAAACATGTACTTTTCATTACCTGTATTTATATGATGTGCAATGAACAGACATCAAATCATGCAAGGTTTTTGAGTTCCTTGATGGTTTTGTTTTGTTTGTTCTGTTTAAGCTTACAGGGAAGATGCAGGTAGGCTGCAGCCCTCAGGTGTAACCGTCACTGCTGGGTATCTCAGGAGCCAGCTGATTGCAAGCAGACACTTCGCTATGAGAAAATTGTGTGTTTATGCTGCCATTAGCTCCTTAGTTAGCCTGCATGAGTAACCTAGGGCAGTGAAGTGTGTCCGTTATGCCCAGTGAAAAGGTAATGTGTTACTGAAGAGAAATTATTGCAGGCAGAGTATAGAGTTAGTGAAAGTAGAATTATAGAACAACAGCGTACACAGAAATTGCAGAGAAATAAAAACGCAAATGAAAGAGAGAACGGGAGCCAGAAATGTGAAGGATGCAAATTGGAGGCAATAGGACAAAAATAACTGTGCATACAGAGGAACAGATACACTTACTGTTTGTTAAAACAAAGACTGATGTTAAATTGTAGTCAAATTCTCTACATTACAGTATATTCAAGAAAAGAGCATAAGATCACTAGATTTGTCTCTCCAGCTGGAATATATCAGACATATTTGAGATGGTAACGTGGGCTATTTAATAATATTGTAATATTGCTGTACAATGAGCATTAAAACTGCTGCTTAATTTCTTAGCTCAGGTTGTGTAGTCCTCTTTAGATAAAAGCTGAATGGATCTCTGCAGCACCATACGATGGAGCGTCTGCTTTCTCAGGCTTATGTTATGCGGTTCTTCCATTTTGCCCCTTCGCTTTCACCCAAGAAGAAGAAAACCTCACGCAAACAAGGCTCTGTAAGAGCAGCATTTATGTTGTGGAGTTGAGCTCTCAGAATTTAAGTAATACTAGAACTAATGTTGTCTTTGCAGCCTTGATTTGCACTCTGTGTGTGTATGTATTATGTCATTGCGAGTATCTGGTCATACACAGTTTTGTTACAAAACAGCTGCTTAATTCACGTCACCAGATGAATGTGCTTTAGACATATGCCAGGGTCACATACTAGAGGAGGCTGGTGTCCATAGGATTAATTTGGAAAGTAAGTAGAAGACTGCAGGAAGAGAATATATGATCTGATAGTGAGGATAGTTCATTTGGAGACTGCCACTGTATGTACAGGGTTCCTGTGTGACACTGGGTAAGTTCATGAGGCTACAACTGATTTTGGGGTGCAAGAATGCTTTCTAGCTGCTGATCTGAATGAGTGTGCTGACTGTGTCCTTGTTCTGCATCACAATGAGATAGGGACATACTCTGTCGCTTCTTGTTCTCAGGCTTCAGTGGAAGGGCATGTAGTTGTGTGGGTAGTAAAGAGCTGGAAAGTGTTCCAGCAAGCTCCTTACTCTAGATGATTGCAAATCAGCATTGAGGATTGTGCCTTGATAATGCTTGCCCCCGGGTCTATATGAAACTTTTCTGGACCACTGGAGGAAAGTGTTCAGTCCGATGGTCTGTATACTCTGTGCAGGCAGTTGTTTAAATCAACATTTCCTATCTTGATTTTACAAGTACAAAGGTGATAGAAATTCAGCCTGCATTCTGGCATATTTAAGACTATGAAAATGGTAGTACTGATACCTCTCTGGCTTTGCTAATGTCTGACACTGCTGGTTAGACTGAAATAAGCAGATCCTTGCATTTTGATACGGGTTGTGTGCTGTTGCGTGAAAGCAAAATGAAGCCTTTAGAAATGCTAAATAAAAACCTAAGGTCTTTCCAGTTCAGAACTAGAAGAGTAACCTTGTACTGTATTTTTAATTATCAAAGTTTACTCTATTATTCTACTACTTCACAGAATCTGCTTCAGTGTTGTTTAAGAGAACAATTTATATTATGGCATATGTCTGTTGATATAGTAAAAAGCCTGTATTTATTGTAAATTTTGTCTGCAGTATTCCTTTCATGTCAAATCACAATGATATACTATATACATACGTAAGTATGTATACAGATTTATAAATCTTCTAGTTATTTAGATCTAAGGTTCTTGTAAAAAACAAGGAAAAGAGTGGGGACAAAGATGAGAAGTATTTTAACTATCTTAAGGAACTAGTGTAGGTATCTTTCTCTGAATCATTGGAGTTTTGAATCAGTGTTTTTTTATTCTAGTAATGCTGATGGAATTACAGCAAACCATTGTCCACAGCTTCTTAAAACCACAATTATGAAATACCTTGTAAGTTACACAGGGATAAAGCTGGACTGTAAGTTTAGGAGTAATAATGAAGTTGTATTTGGAATGAAAAACAAATTTCGCTGTTCTCAAAGGTCAGTTGCAGGCATTGTTCTGAGAGATACTGATAACAACACACAATACTGTTCTTACTCCCTTTGAAGTATGGGTTAAGGCAGAGTTTAATCTAGGAGACAGAATGGGCCTCACCATGAAAATGTTGAACAATACTGAACTTTTAGACTTGTTCTGGAGAAGATTGAGTTTGTGTTCAGTGATTTTCTTTAAAACTTTCACAACTTTGCTACCTTTTTTGAAGTGCTTTCCTATGATTTTGTCCTAAAAGTCATTCTGTTCTTCCTGACCCAGCTGTCTTCTGTATTGGTGGCATGTTTTAACATAACACTGTTTGCCAGTGTCACTAATGAATTTATTTATTTATTTATTTATTGGTCCCAAGATTGTTATTTTGGCCACCTTCCAGAGTACCCTCTCACTTTATAGCCCTTTCAGTGCGATCAGTTGTATAGCCTCCATGTTAAACTGATCTACTCCACCTGAAACAGAGCTTTCTTGTATGGTACTTTATTAAACGTTTCTGCAGGGTAGACTAAATCTGCTGCATTGCTTTTCTCTGGGAAAAGGTAGTTTATCTTAGCAATGAAGGATATTAGTGTTACCTGATATGAGCTTCCTTCCATCTTCTTTTTATTTACATTTTCCATTTACCTCCATGTCTTGCATGGTTATGTGCACAAGCTAATGACTTTGTATTTTCCCAGATCTTCACTTGCCTTTTCCAAATACAGTTTGCAGGCTTGTTGCAACAGCTTATACAAAATGACTGTCAGTTTCCTTTGTCCACTGTCTGAGTCTTTTGCAGTAGGGATTGTCTGCTTTCTTCAGTTCAGGACTGTTACATTCTCTCTCACCCAGAAGACATCTGGCAATGAAGAAATGTAAGAAAGCTTTGCGGTCTGTTTTTTCCTGTCCACTGTGACATTTGGTACTTACTTAATCTGCTCATATTTGGCATGCCATCTAAGCCAAAATGGGGAGAGAGAAGTGCCTTCAGAGACTTCATTGATTTTTCTTAAGATACATCTTCAGATTATATTGGGCGAATCAGCTGTTGAAGCTCCTTACCTATTCTTGTAGTATGAAAGATACCAATATGACCGACTTTTTTGTAGGTGACTTATCTGGGGGTAGCTAAAATGAGATGGATGAATCTTGCTCATTCTGTGGTACATGCAAAATCAAAAGTTTTCATTAATTTAAAAATAAAAGTATTTTTTAAATGAAAAAATATTTTCAACTGCATGTTCATCACCCTCAGAATTACATTTAAAGATAATATTTGCTACTGGAGTCTGTTTAGTATTTAGAGGTTTTTAGAAATGCTTTTGAAGCTCAACGACTGCTGAAGAGGACTGTCTCTGTACTGTAAAACATGAAAAAAAAATCCCCAAACATTTGATAGAAAAACTGGAATGAGGCTCGAATATGCAAGTTTATGGAATTGTGGAACCTGTGAAATTGGTGTACAACTCAGACAAGGAACAGCTTTTAAGAAACAATTCAACAGAGAATTACTGTAAGAGCCAAGAAGAAAAAAAGCATTACCTAAGAAAAATGTTGAGGGTGTTTGCATGACTTGGCCTAAAATATTTTTTGTTTATAATTACATGATGATGATTAGACTAAAGCAGTAGCCCTTCGTTCTTGTGACTGTCACAGCCAGCCCACGGATGATATGGAAGATGGTTCGACTACACCAGAAGAGTTGCCAGGACTGGCAAGGCCTACCCCTCATTTAAAAAACACGTCCATGAGGAAGAAGAGGCAGGTTATAGTCTGTAGGTGACTCCCTTCTGAGGGGAGCAGAGGGTCCAATATGCCAGGCTGACCCTCTTGGGGAAGTCAGCGGGGCATGAGAAATCCAGGAAGTTCTTGGTATATGTCAACAACAACTTTTTTCTTCAAATGGGAGAGGAGCCATGCTGGACGTTGTCCTTACCAACAAGCAGGGGCTGGTGGGGAATGTCATGCTCAAGGCCAGCCTTGGCTGCAGTGATCATTAAATGGTAGAATTCAAAATCCATAGGGCAGTGAGGAGGGTACACAGCAAGCTCACTACCCTGGACTTCAGGAGAGCAGACTTTAGCCTCTTGAGGGATCTGCTTGGCAGGGTAACATGGGAAAAAGTACTGGAGGGGAGAGGGGCACAAGGAAGACTTAGTATTCAAGGATCACCTCCTCCAAGCTCAGGAGTGGTGCATCCCAAGAAAAAAATTCCTCGGGCAAAAAAGCCAGGAGGTCTGTATGGATGAACAAGGAGCTCCTGGACAAGCTCAAAAGCAAAAGGAGGTCTATAGAGGGTAGAAGTAAGGATGGGTAGACTGGGAGGAATATAGAGAAACTGTCCAACTGGCCAGGAATGAGATTAGGCAAGCTAAAGCCCAAATAGAACTAAATCTGGCCAGGGGTATCAAGGACAACAAGAAAAACTACTATAAGTACATCAGGGATAAAGGCAAGACTAGGGAAGATGTGGGCCCTCTGCAGAAGGAAATGGGAGACCTGGTCATCCAGGATATGGAAAAGGCTGAGTTACTGAATGACTTTTTTGCCTCAGTCTTCATTGGCAAGGGCTGTAACCACACCACCCAAGTAGAAGAAGGCAAAACCAGGGGCTATGAGAATGAAGAGCTGACCACTGTAGAAGAACTTCAGGTTTGAGACCATCTAAGGAACCTGAAGGTATATAAGTCCATGGGAGCTGGTGAAATCCATCCATGGGTCCTGAGGGAGCTGGCGGATGAAGTTGCTAAGCTGCTTTCCATTATATTTGAAAAGTCGCGGCAGTCTGGGGAAGTTCCCACTGACTGGAAAAGGGGAAACAACCCCTGTTTTTAAAAAGTGAAAAAAGACCCAGGGAACTACAAGCTGGTGAGTCTCACCTCTGAGCCCAGGAAGATCATGGAATCCAGTCTCATTAAGGATTTCCTCAGACCTGAAATACTGTGGTAACTTCTTGTTCTTCAGTTTTAGATCACTCTCAGTTCTTTGTAGCTATTATTTGTTGTTGTTTTCTAACCTAAATTTACAAAAAGCATCTTGCACAGTTTTCATTTTTGCATGGAATACTCTTTTTAATGTTTTATAATAAAATTCATAGTTGTCATAACATGCTATATCATAATAATAAAATTATATGATCTCCCTCCCCTCCCCGCAGTAATATTTCCTACTATATACAGCTAACCATTCCGAATTACGCTCTGTTTAAGATTTTCATACTGTCTCACTGAGATTCCTTTCTGCCAAACATGCCCTGGTTCCAAACCTTCCTGGTTCCTTCCTTAGTAATGATGAACTGTTAGATTTGGAAATGATGCAACAGATCTTGATGAGGAGAGCATATGCATAATTCAGTAGGATTTGTGTATGCATGTGTATTTATGTATGGATTGTAAATCTGTTAACATAGTAAAATTGCATCTTGATGAAATCATAAATTACATGCTTGGTGTGATTTTTGTTCACCTCAGATCTCAGTAAGTCTCTCAGCACTGCTACTCATGGCAGTATTTCGAGAAGCAGCATTGAATGCACTATATACCAAATCAAGTATTTCTGTAAACAGGGCTTCTTACTTTCTGGGGACCCCAGATTCTGTTTTCTGTCAGAATCCTGTCACTGCCAGCACTGTACATGGTCATCTCTGAAGGCAGTTTTGTCTGCTGTGGGCTTTATTTTGACTTGCAGTTGATGAGAACACCAGATAAGCTCCTCACTTCACACAGCTGCAGCTGGAGTAGTTTTGTAATAATTCAGTAGATTGCAAAGAAAGTGTAAGTAGTACGTCCGTCAGTTTTAGAGCCTTGGTCATGGAGTTTCATGCAGCAATATAAAGCTATCTGTTACTCATGCTCCTTTATGATTCCTGTCAGGAATTAAAAGGTAGACAGCGTCAGCAGATTAGAAGGTGTGTTTCTTGGGCATTGTGCAAAAAACTCCTTACAGAAAGCTTCACCCTTCCAAAGCAATATAAAGCAGCAGGTGTGCTTCTCCCATGGGGTACTCGGACTGTGACAACTAGGTTAGGCAGTAAAAAGGTTGATGCCCCTCCTAATCAGCAAAAACATTTAGGAGAAGCCATAGATGATTCAACAGCTTGGATTTTGTTGTATTTGTTTGGGTTTTTTAAATTGGAAGCAGTTTCATAACTTGTTTCCTGAACTGAAACGGCAAGTTAGCATTTCTTATATCACACTGTTAGTGTTGTCCCAGTAACTTTATTCTTGATGTTGAGAGAGGCTTAAAATAATTTCTTGAAACTTACTGTTAGGTTTGAAGTCAGAAGTGTTTAGTGATCTATTCTAGAAGATGGCTGCAAGTCATAAAACTATTTTTATTCTTAGATTTCCTGGAGCCCCCTTTTTTAAAAATATGCTTACTTTTTAGGAATGGGAGGCTAGATTTCAGGAAATGATGTGGAGCAGATCTCTGAGGAAGTATTCATGGTAAAATAAATAATATTCAGTGGTAGTATGCCAAACATTAAAGAAAGATGATGTATTGATTATAACAAGAAAGCCAAAAAGAAAGGGGGAAGAATCTGAGAATGTGTCTTTTGAAAACAGGAAGGTACTCACTGTAGGCTTTCCAGAGTAGGCCTTGCTAAGTTCAGAAATGCTCAGGAAAAGCTTTCTGGATAACAGAGGGCTCTCAGGATGGCTAGTGGCCTTGAGCAGGTGACCTGTGAGGAGACGGAGAGGTTGAAGGTTTGTGTAACCTGAGGAGGTGGTGGCTGGGGGCAGTCAAATAGAAGGCTACAGCTTCTTGAGAGATGGTTACAGAGACAGTGGTACCAGACTCTTCTTGGTGGAGGCCGTGCAACAAGGAGAAATAGCCTCAAGTTGCAGCATGAGAACTTCAGGTAGGACATGGCAGGGATGGGGATTTATTAAAAGTGTAGTGCAACACTAGAACAGAGATGCAATGGAATTTCCATCCTTGGAGGTTTTCAAGTGTTAGCTAGACAAGATGTAGTGTTGGTCTTATTTTTAAGGAGGAGACTGATCCAAATAATATGCAAAAATCCTTTTCAAACAATGTGCTTATGATTTTTTTTCCCTCATGTTAGACACCAGCTGCATTCGTGTAAGAGTCATCTTTTCTGGGTAATTAAATGTTTTAATGTGTGCATTTGTACTCTGCAGTAGCAATCTCAAATTCCCAGAGAAGAGTGCCTTCTTGCTGTTAAAAATACGTAGTTTTAGTATTTGAGAAGGATTTTTAGTGTAAAAGGGCTGCAGAAGTCTCATTCTGAATCTATGAATTTCTCTAGAATGCTAATGCAGGTTTCTTATATGAAGTATCATGTATTAAATGGAGGTGAAGCATAGCAGCATTGCAAATGGATGCAATCAATCTACATGATTTTCATCTGGTGCGTTTCCAGGTAGGCAGATAAACATTTAAAGTCTATTGGTACTGTATATTTTCAAAGTGTTTGTTTGCTCTGTAGTCTGCTCTTTTAAAACTATGTTGATTCCTCTCCCGCACCGAGTTAGTAAGAAGGTTTTCAGCAGTGCTCCAGATTTGTTCTAAATAACAACATAGTCATCTTGTATTAACTCAGTTCCTTCACTTGGCCTGCTTAGATACTGTTCTATGAGTCAAATAAGGCAAATAAGTACCTGTACCTAAGAACACCTTCAAAAATATTAATAGTGTTAGAAGCAATGTTACTTTTATTCATATAGTTTTATTGAATTTCAAACCATCATTCATGAGTTGATGACTTAGAGTTGATAACTGACGTTCTTGAGTCTTTATTGAAGCCTGCTATTCTGAGTCTTGGAGAAAAGTTCTTTTCTGCACCGCATGTGAAGAGGAAGTATTCTTGTAGTCAGCCTTTGTAAACTTTAAACCATAAGTAAAGAACAAAAAGGTCTTCTGGAACTTTTTTAGCCTTTCCATACTCTCTACATAGAATTGAAAGTAGCAGGAAGTCTAATTGACAATCGCTTTCTTGTCTGTCAGCAGTCTGTTGCAGTTGGAGTTCACCCTGACTGTATGTGCAGAACAGCCAGTACCCATTATAATTAATCATTCTCACTGTTTCTCTGGGTTCTTGTACAGAACTTTCTTTACCTAAAGAATTTCTTCCTGCTGGTAATACTAGCCTTAGCACTAATAGCTGTAGATGTTGCTAATTTAACTAGTCACCAATTGATTGAGAAGTTTCAGGTAAATACTGAAAAATGTTCTTTTTAATGTTACTGGTACATTGTCGTTTAAAGCAAGGTTTCTGTTGTGGGGCAATATATGTACTGCAGGTTGCAATTATTATTATACTGAGTGTAGACAGCTCATTCAGTTTGTTTCTTTGAATGTTTTTTTTAACCTCTGGGTTAAGAATCAAGGGAAGGAGCAAGTTGAATAGTATGACTGGAATTAGTTCAATATTCTACCTTTTTTGCCTTTATTTAGTATGGTAGCTCATCGTGCTGTTTTCAATACAGAACTGATAACGTGAGAGCATTGTGTTTGCTGTTGCTTCATCTTTTAGTATAAAAGTAAGAAAGATACAAGCAGTTTTATTAGGTTCTGTGAATAGTTTCATTTTTCATGTCAATCCTGTATGATCTGGGGGCCATTGTGTATCTGATCACCTGCTCACTCTTTTGTGTCTATGCTTGATCTTTTGGGCTTCCAGTTATCTTCAAATTCCATTTGAAGCAATTTTCAGAATCACTTTTCCATTTGGTTTTAGGTTTTAATTAGGTATACAAAAATATTCTAAAATAGTTGTGCTCCTTGTGGTATATGCAGTTAAATTAGTTTTGATAACGTAAGATGGGTTGACAAAGTGCTTGGTGACATGGTTTAGTGATGATTTTTTATTAGGGTTAGGTTGATGGTTGGAGTGGATGATCTTAAAGGTCCCTTCCCTGTTTCGCGAGGATGGTGAACTTCTTGAGTTCTTGGGTAGAGTTGGTTTATTTTTCCCTGGAGCACTGTCTGTACTGCAGAGTGCCTGGAGATGCCCCTCCCTTGATACGTACTTTGATGCTTATTATGCTTTTGCAGCTGTCTGCTTAGAGGAAATTAACTTTTTGCCTCCTGACACTTGTTTCAGTGGGCTGAAACAGCTCCCTCTTGAGGGGATTTATTCATTTCATATTGTTGAGTAGTTTAAGGCAGATTTGGGGAACCTGAGCCTTCCCAAACACACAGCAAGCAGGAGCCAGTGGAAGTGGGTTCCTTAACTTCCTCATCCAGACCTAAGCCTTTTTTTTGTGAAAGAAGGTGCTCAAGCACAGTAGCGTTATTCTCTACAAGAGAAAGGTGTTCTGCATTTTCTTCTAACTCTTAATTGCCATTATTTTATTTAGAGGAGTGTGGGCAAAATGGTTGTGTGTCCCAAGACTGAAAACTTCTCTTCTGATACATCTGGAAGCCAGGTGTCCAGGGGGCCTACTCTGCTGCTTGCAGAAGATGGATATGATAATTTCCATTTTCTATTATATGCAGAATTCTTGCCATTTCTGCCCTGGATTCCTTTGTTATAAAGTCTTCTTCCTTAGCTACCTTTTTCAGCTTGGTGAGCTCATGCTTCCACACTTTTGGCAGGAAGCCTTTAAAAGCTCAGCTGTAACAAAAGCAGAGATCTGGGAGGCTGGAGATTGGATTGATAATTTGGGTTTACAGTTGTATTTACAACACAGCTAGATGCTTGGCTGTGTGATAAATGTTCCTAGTGTGTTGGTATATGGAAACAGTTTGATTTGCATAAAGATCTTATAATGGCAGTTATTTTGCTCTTTAAAATTTTTTTCCACTACAAATAGGACCACCAAGAGAAAGCACTTTGGGTAAGGTTCACTCATGTTCTTATAGAATCAGTTGATCTTAACAGGATATCTAACATATTAAAATGTAGTGTTCTAAGTGTCTGTAAGTTTGAGAATGATGTATACTTTCAGAGTATTCAAGAATGTAATAGGAGAATCGCAAAGCTGTCCAAATTGAGGACCCTCCTCCAGGTTGTGTCAGTGTGGTAGCAGCTACTCCAGGCTCGATCTCAAACTGGCAATTTGTCATGGGCAGAGTGATTGACTAACTTTGCTCCTAAGAGAGTAGTGCAATATTTATTAATATAAAACAGTGATTTAACAAAGTTGGTAGTGAATGTGACAGTGTTTTACGAGATTCGATGGCAAGGTGCACTTGATTACTTACTGCAGGGAGGACAGGGTCAGACAGAACTGTCAGGGAGACCCTCCCATTGAGTCACGAGGTTGAGGAATGACCCCCTTGCTTTCTAAACTCCTTAGAGAGGAGTCTAGGTGCGGTTGGATCCAGTCCTAGTCCCAGACTTGGTCAGTGGTTTATGTCTAAAGGATTAGAAGTGCACAATCAATCCTTTATATCACTTAGCTAAGATTTTGAAGTTTAGCATGCTGTTAACCACTTAACTGAGAATCTGTTGTGGCAAGGAATCTCAAAGGAGAGCTCAAAGGGCTCTTGGGCTGTCCACTATTTACAGGGTAAGATAACTGACCTATAGTCATATTTGCACGGCAACAAATTACCTAGGTTCCCATTCCAGACTGTGTTGCCAGCCGTTTCCCAAAGTCCAGGTATGACCCATTGAACTCACAGTGTTGGTTATGGCTTGAGCAGGAGTGGGCTGGGGAGGGCAGAAGGGAAGAGCACACCACCACAGAACCATAGCCATCCAGCTCATCTTTGTATTCCTGCGTGGTGAATGTACAGAGCCTCAAAGCTCTGTAGTAGGCACAGATGTGGGAAGAATGTTAGTAGGAGAGCGTTTGATGCTTGAACGGTCATTTCTTACCTTCCTGGAGTATAAATGGTTGTCCAGAAGGCAGCATTGTGAAGACTGGCTGTGAGTCATAGTCACAATGTGGTGATTTACGGTATTCTCGAAGAAATTTCAATTTTTGAATTGAAAAGGCAATTGCAAAATAGTTCAAAAAGGCCTGTGAATAGCACAACAAAAGGGCCATATGTGGTAATAAAATTTAGCTTAAAGTCTAGAGAGAACCTTGAGTTTTTGTCACCTTATCCACAAACAAGCTACCCACTGGTATTTCAGTTTCTGCAACTAGCAGGCTTATTGGTTTCAAATGATTACCTACTATAATTGAACCTATTTCTTAAATATACCAACATTCCTTTATCATTTTTCATTTAACAATTTCAATAATACCATTTTGTAGTAATGAAAGTTTGTGTGGTTGCTTACACCATGGGCTTCAGCATTTAGGGCCTAATTTCAAATCCACTGAAACCACTGGAATGATTGCCACTAACTCCACTGATTACCTCTCAAACTCTGTACGTCCCAGTTCTTATTTAGTGAGTTTTACCATTGTTTGTTATCATGTTGAACAGTGAAGATCAGGTAGGGTACCGGTGCACAGTACATCGCAGAGTTACAGCAAAGACATGAAGTGGATGCACAAAGTTTGTCTTTGTTATGAGGCAGTGTTTTCTGAATTGTTTCGAGGCTTGCTATTAATATTAAATTTAGATTCAGTATTTTCCTGGAATTGTTTAGGAAGATATCTTTCCTGCAGTTGAAAGTGTTTATTAGTATTTCACTGTAATTAAGAACTTGGGGATTTTGGGTACCAAGATGTATTTATTTTTCTTGTGCTTGCTTTTTGAATGTCAGCAATCTTTCATGAAATACAATTCTTCTTGATTAAATTATTGCGTTCCAAGTTACTATTGTAGCAGACATAGTACTAAAAAGTAGTGTGACCATTTTCCCAAATACATTTTGCCAAAGGCAATTTTGGCTTTTATGTTTTGGTGCTTTGCTAACATACTATGTCAAAAAATATCTGATTCTGCCTAAAAAAACCAGTGTTCATTTCTGATGTTTCCCAGTGGGATATGCAATATTTTTTTGCCTTTGGGCCAAAGAGGGTTGGGTATCTTTTGCAGCACTATCCCTTCTGGCTAATTCAATTACTTTCAGGTTTTGTAAGTTGATCCTGCACCCACCGAATAAGATTTCTAAAAAGACGATATTTCTAATAATCTACCAAAATAAATGGCTGCATTTCAGAATGAATTGTTTTGATTGTTGTTTACTGCTAATGTTTTGAAGACCAACTTATTGTCAGCATGGATATAATATTGGGAAAATTTGGCCCAGTTACACTTTCTCAGTTTCTGAAACTACACTGGTGCCTCCTGAGAGAACATCACCGCAGTACATGAAAACCTTCTGGTATCAGGCCTGTAATAACCGCTTGAACTCCAGTCTTCAGTGATGGGGGAAGGCAGAAGGACTCACTGGGGATAACATAGAAGGCTTATGTTAGTAACTGTTGGGCTCAGTTAGTAACTGTTTTTTTTGTACTTCTCTACTTCATGTGATGACTGGAGTTAACTCATGATTTAGGCATTCCCTTTTCCTGATGCGTCACTAAATCTTCAGCCTAATGGAAACTTTATTCTTGTTTTTTTTTCTATGCTAAGTTTTGTTGAAATGGGACTTTGAAGTTTTATGTCAGTTGGAATTTAAACATTACCAAAGTTCTCCTTATAGCTGTATAATTCTTGGCCTCAAGGTTTTGGGTGGGGTGTTTTTTTTCTTGATGGCTGTTCTCTAATGAGCGACCTGTTTTGGATGAGATTTGTATTAAGATGACTAGTTAATCAGGCAAGAGAACTGAATTGTATCTAACCTTTCAGTATCATGCTTAAAATACTATGGAATTGTATTCTTTTGTCTTAGCATTGGGAACAGCACCTGAATGAATAGATTCTAGGTTAATATGAGCGCAGCAGGAATAAGTACATCATGAGTACCGGTCTGTAGTACGTGCACAGATCGCTGGAGGTATCTGAATAGAGTTATTTCCTCAAGATGTTTCAGATACGGAAAATTTCTAAAAAACAAAATACAAGTTTTGCAAATTGGACTTCGCATGTAATTTGGAGCTTTTAATGAGACCAAAGTTCCTCAGCTGTACGAACAAAGTGTTTGCATGTGCAGTGTACAGTGCTATTTGATGATAGAGTGAAAAAAGCCATTTCTCAAGATACAACTGACAACTGTTAGACCCCACATCCTGAGAAGCATGTTCTCAAGTACTGCTGGAACATATTCTAGGCCAAAGACTTAGGTATAGTCATGTAATACCCTGCAGATTGTCTGCACACAGGCAACATGCAAAGAGGAGGCAGAGCGTCTCGTGAGACCCCTTTGAAGTCTTTCTTTCAGAACACTGCAGTCATAGCTATTAGTTTTCATTTCTGGTTCACCATATGTTGTCTCTATTTTGCGTGGTAGATGGAGATATTTGAAGAATGTTGTTGCTGCAGTTTTTTCTCTGCATGTTCAATACACCTTTGCTTGAGAGCATTACCCTGTTTTCATGGGAAACCCTTTCTCACCACTTGGAAGCCAATTCTTTCTGTCCCTGCAGGATGATTGTTTCATTTAATGTCAGTTTAACTAGCTATGCCTTGCGGCTGACTGTAACAATGATAACATTCAGATTTGTTTTGATTCTTTAAGTTTACCTTACAGATATGAAATAATCTAAGCTACAGCTGGGAAATAAATCATTCATATGTCAAAGATGCAGCTGAGTTTATAGGGCTGTATTTTCACTGCCACAGGCAAAAAATGTTGGAGTCTTGTTTCACGGTTTCTAGCAGTGTTGAGCAGGTTTTCATTCCTGTTCACACACACCTGCCCGTGTGCCATTCTAAATTTTAACTTTCTGGCAAGAGATGGGCAGAGAGACTGCAGTTACTGCTTACATGTTCTACTTGGTCTGGCCCTTTTTTCAGTAACTGAGAGTCTTCTGTTACAGGTATATAAGGCTCAAGGTCCATTGGGTTTGGTCCTCAAGACAGTATACACCTACTGCTTAATGCTTCTGTGCAGACAAATTCATTCTTGCCATTATTTATGAAACTCTGAAACATTATTTATGAAACTCTGACATTTTCCTATTTTTACCATTGTAAAAGAGACATTCTGCGCTGTGTGTCAAAATGAGTCGTCAAAAACAAAAATAGAAATAAAAAATAACTTATTTTTTTCTTGGTAAAAGGTCTTGCTCTTACATTCCTGTATTTTTTCTTTCATGAATTGCATAGTGTAGTGTGGCATGAAAAGGATAAACCAAAGCATGTTTCATTTTTGTAATTTATATGTAAAATAACAAAGAATTCCAAACTGTTTGTAGAAACTGAAAACTGGGTAGATAATGAGAAATATTAAGAAGGGTCATAAGAACAGGGCATATGTTAGGGTAGAAAGTGTTCCTTTTCAATTTCGTGGCCTAGACTTGTTCTCCTTAAAATAAATGGATTTTTTGCCTTTTTCTTTGTAGAAAGCATATAGTACTGAGGGATTGCATGGTCAGTTTGACATTGCAAGTCTAACTGAAATAAGGTGTGACAGGTAATGGTGTGACCCACTAGTCAAATAGTGTATATTTAGTTCTCAAGTTTTACTGAAAAGATGTATGCCCATCTATGTGTATTACAAACATCTAAGTAACATCTTACTCATTTTACGCCAAGAGGGTCCCTCTTGGAGTAGTGAGACAGGATTAGATAATTTCTTCCTATATCATACATTCTTACTTATGTATTTGCTGAGGTTTTTTTCTAAGTTGGGATGTCCATTGCCCTGCTGTAAAAGGAAGGTCTGAAAAGTGTCTATAGTTACATACCAGTAGGATGGAGAAAATGAGATAACACTGTAGCAATATTGCTTGTTTGTTTGGAATAGAATTTAAACATTTTCCAGTTCAAAAAATTATTTGGAGAAACTGAGCAACTGAGGTCAACTACCTGGACTTGTGCAAAGCGTTTGTCATTGTCCTGCATCACCTCTTTGTCTCTAAATTGAAGAGACATGGATTTAATGGATGGAGCACTCGGTAGATAAAGAACTAGTTGGATGACTGTACTAAAAGAGTTGCAGTCAACGGCTCAATGTCCAGATGGTGACAAGTGGAGTTCCTCAGGGGCCAGTACTGTGACCGGCACTGTTTAACATCTTTGTCAGAGACACGGACAGTGAGGTTGAGTGTACCCTCAGCAAGTTTGCCAATGACACCAAGCTCTGTGGTGCAGTTGACAACTGTGGAGGGAAGGGATGACATCCAGAGGGACCTGGACAGGCTTGAGAAGTGGGCCCATGCAAACCTCATGAAGTTCAGCCAGGCCAAGTGCAAGGTCTTGCACCTGGGTTGTGGCAGTCCCAAGCACAAATACAGGTTGGGTGGAGAATAGATTGAGAGCAGCTCTGAGGAGAAAGGTGTTGGTGGATGAGAAGCTCAGCATGAGCTGGCAATGTGCACTGGCAGTCCAGAAAGCCAACCGCATCCTGGGCTGCATCAAAAGAAGTGTGGCCAGCAGGTCGAGGGAAGTGGTTCTACGCCTCTGCTCCGCTCTGGTGAGACCCCACCTGGAGTGCTGTGTCCAACTCTGGAGTCCTCAGCGAAGGAAGAACATGGACCTGTTAGAACTGGTCTATAGAAGGCCCTGACGATGGTCAGAGGGCTGGAGCACATCTGCTGTGAAGACAGGCTGAGGGAGTTGGGCTTTTCACCCTGGAGAAGAGAAGGCTCCAGGAAGACTTTATAGCAGCCTTTCAGTACCTAAAAGGGGCTACAGGAGAGATGGGGAGGGAGTCTTTATCAGGGAGCGTAGTGATAGGACAAGAGGTAGTGGTTTTAAACTGAAAGAGGGCAGATTGAGATTAGATACTAGGAAGAAATTCTTTACTGTGAGGGTGGTGAGACACTGGCACGGGTTGCCCAGAGAAGCTGTGGCTGCCCTCTCCCTGGAGGTGTTCAAGGGGAGGTTGGATGGGGCTTTGAGCAACCTGGTCTGGTGGGAGGTGTCCCTGTCCATGACAAGGGGGCTGGAACTAGGTGATCTTTAAGGTCGCTTCCAACTCAACCCATTTGAACCATTATATGACCTTTGGAGAGCGTTGAAAGTAAAGACAACGCATAGAAAACAGCTAGCCCTATACCGTTCTTCTTGTTGTCCAGTGCCACGGTCTGTTCCCCTTCCCAGTTTCCCATTTGAGAGGCAGCAATATTTGTTACTATGTGTTACGTAAGCTTAATTAAATTTAACTGCAGTAAAACCTATCCTTGGTGGTTTTTCCTGAAGTGGCTTAAGTATGTCTGGAGACTTTCACAGTCTTGAAGAGATTTAATTACTCAGTGTGACAGGAAGGAGGATAGCTTAGTCTGTTTGCTAGCTTTTTTCCTTAAAAATGTCCATGTTAGCTACAGTATTAAACTCCATGACTCTTACTGTATCTGTTAGCAGAGGGGTGTATTTTTGTCCATTGGCCTGTGCTGAAGGCATTAAGGGAATGAAGGATACCAGCTACTTATCATGCCTAGATAACTCTTGAAGGAATGTGAAAGTGTCTGTGAATTACAGTCTTGACCCTTGCTGATCTGTTGAAGCACCATATGCTTAACTCCTTGCTGCTTGGGGGGAACACCTTTCACTTTAAATGTCTTTCCTATCACTTTCAGTTTTTAATCCGTGGCAAGCCTTTGGCCCTTGCCCTGTGATTTTTTTTTTCCTGTCTAGTTTCCTATATCAGCCATTCCTCTTATATTCGCATTTTCAGAGCACTGCAGTGGATTAGACACCCACTTTTCACAGGCTGAGGCATTCGGACATAGTAGTGTGTTAGATCTGTCCCAGTGTTACCAGTGTGTCTTCGTGTGGCTTTCTGTGCACCTCCTTTCTCCCCACCTGCCCTTTGGGAGGGGGCAGGCAGACAACGTAAAATGCCAGTATATGCTTCTTTTGGGTTTTTGTACATTTTCAGTTCATTTTTTAGAGACAGTGTCAGGGATCTTATTTTCCAAGTTACATTTATCTATTTGCACTATAGTTTAGGGAAAAGGCGGAGTCTTTTAGCACAAAGTGTTCTGTACAGTTTTAATAAGACCGTACGGAAGGACTTCACAGGTGAACGTGCTTGTATCTACAACTGAACACTTCTTTTCTCAATAAACACAAGTGTAATCCATATATCTGATATTCAGAAATTATCTTACAGTAATTCTATATCTTTTACAACATCCCTTTCCCAGGGATGCCATGTATCCATTCACTTCAGTGAATGTAGCACTGTCTCATAGAGGTAATTTCTGAGATTTACATTACGTGAAGACCCATTTTAATTGGTTTTACTTCCTTGCCCTCTGTATTTTTTGAAGCTGTGTTTGTAAAAAACAATTACTAATTAATTTTAATAAAATGCAGATGCATTTTATTGCATCTGCAGTCAGTATGTTTGTGCAGCACAAGCTGTGTTTTGGGGAATGTTATAGAATGAGAATATAACTTTGCTCTTAAAAATACAGTTGGTTTTCTGTGACTTTTCGCTAAGCAGGTCTTAGAGATACTTAGAGATATGTAGTGACAGATACTTAATCTTTGTCCATTGATCTTATTGTTCTAGTTAGCTTTCCCCAGTACTTCTACAGGCTTAAATTAAATGAACCATCTTCCTTATCCTCCAAATGAAAACAGTAACTTGCCACATCCCACCCACTATGAGTTTTTAATTGGAAGTGAAATCAGATACTAGGTATTAAAAATCAGAGTGCTTTGTCTATCCTGACATAAAAGGCATAAAGTTAGCAAAAAATCAGTGAGAGTAGCCTGCTATCGCGCTGATATAGTTGATACCAGAATCAAGTTCTAGAAACAGGTTAGAGTTCTTAACATCCATCTAGATTATCCTCTGTTCTTCTGGACTGCTAATTCTCTTCCTGCTGATTAGAACAGGTTTCATTTCTCTTTCTTTCTAGTTGCAAGCGATAAGACAAAGAGATTATAATATCTCTCAAATCTCATTTTTGTGTGTGTGTCTTGTCTTCAAAGATACGAGAGTGCGTATGTGTGTACATACAGCGTTCATGCAGTTGAATGGAAAGTTACAGAGAGGAGTTTAAAATGGTAGAGGAAATGTTATGGTCATCCTCAAGAAAATAAACTATCCGTTTCCTAGGACTCAAAAATTGTAATTTATCAGACAAAAAGTGAAAAAATAATTCTGCAGTTTTTTTTTTTTTTTTAAATCATTGTGTTTGCAGACCTGATGCTTATATGGAATGTGCCCGGTATGTTACAATAGATATGTTTACAAAAAAGTCACCTAACCCAGCAACAGCCTGTTTTGTGGAATTCCTTTTATATTGGGTGAAGGCTGAACGTTTTGGGGATCTTCTGAAGACGGTTGGAGGTGCGCTAAGAGTTAGAAGCTCAGGACGTAGATCAGGGTAAACATGTGGAATAAGCAGAATGTCAGTCTGCAGGTGGTCTCGGCATTCATAAGTGAGTGCGAGGAAAACCCATACTGTAGTCATGGCAATGTTGATGTATAAAACCTTAGCCAAAACTGGGAATTGTATTGCATGCAGAGTAAGAATGTATTCCATGTTCCAGAGTGTCTGGTTCCTAAATAGGTGGACTAATACAATGGTGAATTTATTGCATGAAGTGAATTTTGTCATCTTTTCAGTACTTCTCTCCAGATCAGCCTTAATAAGGTTTCTATTTTAGTTCAAAAGAGGTAATTTTTTTGAATGCTCTTAAATGACTTTAAATATCTTCTGAATGACCTTTTCGAAGCTCAGTCTTTCTAAAGACAAAAATAGTCTAACTTACCCCAAAATATCCCCTTACATACTTTGTTAAGCATATTCTTATTACTGCAAATTTTATAGGAATTACCTTACTAAACAAAAATTAGCATTTGTAGAAGTCTGACTGGTTTAGTTTTTTTGCTAATTAACACCATTCTCTAGCTTAAGCAGTATATAGCATAATGCTTATTCACTGCAAACAACCAAATTTTGCAGGGATATATTTTTTAATGTCGTTGTTATTATTATTACTCAGCTCTCAAGATTTCCCTTCCACACCTAAATTACTGAAAAGCTGTTCTTTGTTCTGGTTGTCTTTTACATGTAATGAAGGGACTCCCCTGTAGGAAGACCTTCATTTGCTCTTAATGGTTTGTACAGCGTGTCCTGTGTAAGTACATTTGAACAATCTCAATTTGGGAGTATTTGTTCAGCAGCCTTTAGATGTGTTAGTCGCTCTCTGCTCTTGCTGGCAGAGCTTTGGCCTTGGGTATGACCAAGCCAGTGAAGAAAAAACTTCATTAGCAATCTGCGGTAATAAATTCTAGTCATAGAAATGGAGGCTGCAATTCACAGTCACTTTAAACAGCTCTGAATGCAGCTTATATTGACAGCAGTGGCGCCCGCCTGCCCCATCTGCCTTTTCCTACCACCTGCCTTGTACCAGCACTAGCATGTCAACTGTCTGGCCTGGTAGCAAGTTGGATTAGAATACTGAACCACCTCAGAACCAGCTTGGCAGCAAAAAACCAAATGCTTCAGTTCATTGAACTTTGTCGTGATGCTGCTGTATTGTCCCTAGTTTTGAAGTGAGGACGTACCTGTGGAGGATTGGTGGTGGTCCGCAATTGGACTGACGGTAAACTGAAGACTGTGTGTGCCCCATGATACTCATTTATGAAAAGTAATCATGACTTTTTAAAAATTTTTTTTAGATACAGATTTAGGGTATTTACTAGTCTTAGCTTATGTGTATCGCAAGACATTCTGTTCAGTACAGATGCCTCTAAATTAGGCCCAGTGACTTCAGTTAGACTAAAGAAGGTCACACTGCTCTGTACTGTGAACTGAGTTCAGGAGGAGTGGATGTTTCCACAGCACGTAAAGGCCCTGCAATAGCAGGAAACTGATGAGATAAGACAGGTCCACATGGTCCACACTGTCTACAAAAAAACGTTTTGGAAATTCTTTGCCAGTATGACCTAGGGGGAAATGTCTTTCTCATCAGAGATCTCATGGTCAGTCTGTCCTTGAGCATGGGAGAAAAATGCAGTACGTAGAGTAGAGAGCTTTAAAAAAGGTAGATTATTTATATGATCTGAGTATCTTTCTACTCCTTTGGATGCTGTGACCTGCCTCTAATACCTTATACAGGGAAATCCATCTACCCTCTCAAAACCAAAACCACCTTTCTCTGTGTTTTTTCTGGGCATTAGTGCAGCAAGGGGGAAACGATTCCTTTAAGTCACCACTGATGTCTTGAACTGTGAGGTTTAGTTGCAGGCACTGCCTTAATTCCCAGCTGCAGCGTAAGATGCATTTGCCAGGCTGTGCAAGGACTGTGGAGAGAGGGCTTGAGTGGGGGAAAGTCTGGGGGCTCACAGATTCCGAAGTCACAGGCAGTTACCTGTACCCATACCTCTACCTGTCCGGGCTGCGGTCTTACAAAGTAACAGTGACTTTAGATATATCTAAATTGTCGTCGTGCAAATTAACTATATGTTTTCCAGATAGGAAGTCAAATCCCTGTAATGAGTGTGTTTAAAAGAGGAATAAATTAGGGGCTTTTCAAAAACGGAAAGCAACAATTTACTGGATTGCCATTCATTAGTAGTACACACTGCCAATAATTTCAGGACGGTTAACTCTTAAATATCTTACCCTTATTAGCTGTAAAGATGTAATGCCATAAAACTGCTGTCTCATATTCAGCATAGCTTACACATAAATATATATGTAAATATATACATATATTATAAATATTTATTCTATACATTTATTTATAAATATATAATTTTCTAAACATTTATATATATTTTTATATGTGCTCAGCTGTGTTACTTAATGCTTGATGCTTATGCAGTAGTTTTACAACCTTGCAATCCATACAGTGTTGCAAAATACATATACATAGTTTCTGGCTGTTCTAATATGCATATGTCTGGGGTAAATAGAAGCAAGTGCTAATTATATCTTACTTTTATTATGCAACTATTTGCATACCACAGGCCTCTGCCTTGGGTACTTCATGTTGTAATACACTTTCAGTATGCAGTAACTTCATCATGACATACTAAATCCCAAAAAGGTCATTTGTAGTTCTTTATGCTCTAAATACTGGGGGTGGGTAGGGGGTGGGGTGGGCAAAATGGGGGATTTGGAGATCTTTTCTCTCAGATACTGAGCTAGGATTAGCAGAGGAACATGAGCTAAGTGTTTCATGTTTAAGAATTTCCAAAAATGTTAACGTCTTTCCCTGCGTATAACCTATAAGCTTGTTACCAAAAAAAGGTGAAAAGTATGAATGGTTATGTATGTATATGTGTATCTCAGTAAGTCATCTATTATAGTGTTAGAATTAAATGTCACCAATTTAACATTTTACCACAGAAATACAGGCTTGAATTTGAATGTTTGTACTGTGGTGAAATCAAATTTAGAAACAGCTTGATCTTCCTATCAGCATTGTATTATGTGGATTTGTAACAACCATAAATGATTGGCGTTTCAAAAAACTGTTTATGTTATTCAGTTCAACCTTTTAGAGTGAATGCAGAATAATCTTCTTTGCAGTAGTTCCATTATTATTTAAATGTTTTTTTGAACACATCTAATAAAGGTGTCTCCATCAGTCATTAAAGAGTTTATTCCATTCTAAATAGTATGCCTTGGGTGGCGTAACTCAAGCTTCTGCCAAAAGCCCTTGTTTTTCAAATGGTATGCCTTGGCCAGTGCAGTAGCCTTAGCTTAGATGTTTTTAATTTGATCTATTTATTAGTTCTCGGTATACCATTTTGGATTGAGATGGCATTAAGAATAGCCATACTACTTAACAGTAAAATTGTGTTACTGGAATATAGAATGTTCTTATTACCTGAAATTCTTAGATATGAATCCAGAATAAGTTTGCAAATGCTTATTTTTAAATCACAAGAAGGGCAAACTATTCTTTGGTCTTAAAGAGTGAAATGAAATGAAATAAAGAAGTACAGAATAAAGACTGTGCAGTTACTAACTAGATTTCCTATTTACTCTCATCTGACCCTGCATTTAAGTGGTAGCAGTGTTTTTAATCTTTTCAACCATAGTTTGCTTATGCTTCACTTTAGCTGAATTCCTGCAACTGGAAAACTATTTAAATCCTCTGAAAGCAAACTGTCTATGCCCATCACACTGACTTTCATGCTACATGATCAGATTATGGGGGATAATAAAATACTTGAGATACACACCACTTGCCAGAACTCTCTGCTTATGCTGCCACAGGAGGACTCATCTGAACATCGTGAAGGACATCCTTAAAGCAAATCTTTCATTCCCATGAATAAATTCCAGATTACTTCAGTCTGACATAGGGTGCTAAACAAAATCAGATAAACACAATAAAAATTAAACTCAAGCTATACTGAAAAGCATAGAGGAAGATGAAAAAGACATGCAGAGAAGAAGTAGTGAATTACCTCATACGACAAGAAAAAATCATATAGTTTTTCTTGATATAAGAGTAATTGTTGCTTTGCTGCTTTACTACTATTTTTTTTCTTCTTCATTTTTATTTTACTTTTGTCTCTACTCCTTTTTCACTCTTTCCTTGTTCTTTTTTTTTTTTTTTGCTTTACCATTGTTGCTTTTCTGGAACGTTAACCTACCTGAGGGATGGAAGGTATGCCTACCCTTGCTGCTTGCCTGTAGCATTTACTTGCTGTCAGGATTTAAGTGTACATGGCAACTCTTTTCTTCACAAGGATTGCATAAGCTTCTTCCTTTAAATAGGGAAGTCAGGAGAGTCTTAAAAAAATATCCTCTATTAGCTCTCTGTTACAAGGATAAATTTCTTTTTCCTAATTAAGAGCTCCTGATAATTCTTACCTACAGAAACAAAAAGGATCAATGGTATAGTTTTCTGAAATGGAAATGTTAAACTTTAAAAAGGGGAATTTCAGATTTGGTGGACAACATAGTTCCTGTTTTTCAGAAAGAGTGTGGGTTAACGTATTGCAATATAAGGGATCTAATCAAAGGCCAGGATCCATCGCAGTGTGGTCCCAGGCCCACTGAGGTCAAAGCAAGAGCCCCCTAAGGTATGGGTAGATTTTCACTGAATTTTTAGAGTTGGAAGGGACCACAGAGATCATCTAGTCCAACTCCCCTGCTGAAGCAGGATTGCCCAGAGCTAGAGCATGTTACTCAGGACGGCATCCAGGCAGGTCTTGAAAATCTCCAAAGAAGGGGACTCCACAGCCTCTCTGGGCAGCCTGTTCCAGGGCTCTGTCACCCTCACCGTAAAGAAGTTTTTTCTTATATTTGAGTGGAACATCTCAATGATTTTAGATCAGATTCTCAAAGTTCAGTAGGTGTTTTGTAAGATAGAATAGTGAACAACTGAGTTCAGTTTTTCAGGGTGTTTTATGAAGAGACACAACAGGTTTTTTGAGGATCTGTCTTTCTTCCATTGCTCAAAATGCCTTGAGTTTACCTCATAATGATAAAAATATCTGTGCTGTGAAAGGACTTGATGAGCCAAGAACATGGTTAAACGTTAGGAGGATACTAGGTGACTGTTTCTACGATAACTGATTTAGTATAAAACCAGTGTATTTAATGTCATTAGGTTTGGTGTTTAGAAACTGTAATATAGAAGGCATATTTTAAAAATGGGATCAGTGTCAGTGATCAGTGGATTTATTGTATGGGCTATGAAAAAATATCTAATGTCCAGCATTCGAGTAAAATTCAATGCTCTTGGGAAAAACTGGTTTTAGTTTAGAGGACGTCTTGGGTAGAAATACAAATTGTTCAATTTAAGAGAATTTAAACAGTAAATAACGAAATAAATGGTACAACAATTTAAAATAGAAATTTAGGATTGTGTTTTTGAACAGTTCATAATCTTCTTTTTACTGTTTTTTATGAACAGTTTCTTCGCAAAAGCTTTTTCATATTTTTCTGGTTTTATTTTTATTTGACAACTGTTCTTTGAATTACACCATGTTGTGTATGGAAGTCAAAGAAATTAAAGACATTCAAAGACAAAAATTCAAATAAAAATTCTAAGTTTTTTTCACAAATGTTTTAATATTAAAATAAATAACATAGTAGTTCTTAATTGTATAACAGTTGAAATTTTTCGCTTTACTTGCAACTTAATTTTTCTTTGCTTTTGAAAGATTGAAAAAATATTTTTGTCCAACCTGCATCCACTTCTCTATATTTAGGCTGTCCAGAAGAAGAAAGCAGAGTACAGCAAAGATGCACATTATTAACATAGTTCTAGTCCACTTAATGCAATGTTGCAGAGCAATGCCTGTACCACTTGAGGGTATATGAAGTATTTTTGCTGCCAGTGATCCATAGATAACAACTCCTATATCCACCAAACCCCCTTTTTAAGTAGTCATTTTGTTCAGAATTCAAAAATTAAATAAATTGCATGCAGTCAAGGAAAGAGTCTTGGATTTGAGGGAATTACCAATCAGATACAGGCTTAATGACCAAATAATAAGAACTGTTTGATAGACTCATAGTAGCTCAAGTGTATTTTTATTCTTCATTAGCAGGTTGTGATTTACATAGTTTAGAATTACAGTTCAATCTTGTGTTTCCGTTGTTTATGTGTAAAAATTGTATTCATGAAATGAAACCATCTTGAAAATGTTACCAAAGGGAAGACACTGAGGTGATACTTCTGTAATCAAGTGCAGCCTGTGGTTTAGCACTGACTCCACCAGTAGTATATGAGCTATAGAGTATACCTGTTTGCGTAAAATCCTTTTTCATGAGTGATGTATTCATTCTGACAAACAAATACATTGTGATAATGAGTTTGGCCTCAGGAAGAGCTGTCAAAAAGCCATTTAAGCATATGGAATAGGGTTGGGGTGCATGATGGAGCCTGAATAGGTAACTGAGAAGAAATACCCTGTCCTGTAGAAGAAGAGGCCTGCAGGCAGGCAGCAGCCATGGAAAATGCTGCTGGTAAGCAGGGAGCCTGTGCTTTACAATACTGCAAGTGAAAATATATGAAGTACAGTGAACTCAGAAGTGAGGGTGTAGGAGGCTCTGGAAAACACCTCATGGTTTTGACTATTCAATAAAAATTTTGAATTCCTGGAAACTTCTTATATTCTTCTTTACAACATTTTTACAATGGATGTGAAGAGCTGAACACTTTATCTAAATTTTTTTTTTATCTAAATGCATGAGGTGACTGTCAAAATTACCAGTTGCCACAGTAGCAATTCTTTTGGTACTCTAGGGGCCAAGATCTTTGCTTAACAGAAATTCATGTTCTGAAACTGTATATTTGTGTCTTTTCGAAAAACCCCAACAATTTCAATAAACACTAAATAGATAGGTGCTCTCTCTCTCTAATTATACTATTTGGTCACTAATGAAAAATGTACCTTGTCTTTTTTCCATACCATTTAAGAAATCTGTTCTTCCCAGTGACCTTTTCAGAAGGCATGGTAATTCAAGTGGTAATGTGAAGAGGGAAGAAAGGATTTTAAATACCCTATTTTTCAATTAAATGGCATCTACTTGTCTAACACTTGTGGAGACCTATTTTAGAGAAGAAAATGAACCTTCCCACTACTACTGAATTAACTGAAGTTTGTTATTTCTGAGAACTGACATACAAAGTAACTGTTCTACACTCTAGAGAGAAACACCTGAGCTCAAAGACAGTGAAGTTACTGTCATTTAAGAGTGAATTTAATGTCTCCAACGGTTATGTGAGTTTCCCCATGTAAAGTTAGGCGTTAAAGTATTATTGTGGCATCCTTCCTAGTGTTTCAGATTAATGTTGCTGGCTTTTCTAATTCAGTAGTCCTGTTGACTTCAGCTGAAGCTTTGTCTACATAACAATTTCTTACACATGTAAAAATTTGCCAGAAATGATGTATACTACAGGTATTGGTAGCATTGCTTTCATGTGGTATGAATTTATGAATTACATAGTTATTAATTGTGGAGGAAGGGATGGAAAGTGTATTGGACTTGTATTTGAAACCAACGCATTGCCTGGAAAAAGCTTCTGTTCCACAAGGTGTATATTATTCATACTGAATATTACAGAAGTTGAGTTCTATCCCTTTACTTTCCATTTCTTCTTTGTCTTTGGTCTCCAAGTGATAGGAAATGAACTGTTGCAAATTAGTTTGGTCTGTAGTGGTTTGAGGTCCTTCTGTGCATGATGGATTTTCCAGCTGTATTCTCTCTTCACTCTATGTTCTGTGTGTTGGGTTTCTTTTGCTTCAAATTGATGTGAAGTATCAAGGGACGTACGGTGGTACCAGGTCATCATGCAAAATAAGGCCATGGACCACCACAAGAAAATTCCCAGGACATTCTGGGTAGAGCACAGGTTAGCATCAAGCTGATAGTTACAAATTTACAATTTGAGTCAATCAAACAAGTTAAACTGCCTTGGTGAGTTCAGGTTACAATTGTGGGGCTTTTTAATTTGGAGAATAAGCATCAATATTTTGGTGGTTTTGACACTGTTCAAACTAAAAGCAGATTCTGAAATAGGACTCTGTTTAATGGTAGTTCCAACTTTGAGCCAGGTTATTCATCCTGATTCTTTGGGTAAAATTACTATTGAAATCACTGGCAACTGCTTCCCTGACCTCCCTTTTAAAACTTTTGTCTTTGTTGTACTGTATAACCATCCACAACTTACATGCGCACCCAGTGCATTTTTATCACTGTCATAAAAATGAGAAATGTGTTCCCGCTTAAAACTAATCATGTTATTACTATAATGCTTTTTTTTAATTAAGGTTTAATCAATGTGAGGCAATTTGCCAGAAAGAAAAATTATGTTTTACCCATTTTATGCTCACTGAATTTTGTTTGTGTTTTCTTTTTTAAATAGTGATTCCAGAGTTTATTAGTCAAGTAAGTATTGCATTGGAGAGCTTAAGCAAGAACACAGTGCATCTGTTTGATGATAACCAGTTTGTGGACATTTCTAAGAAGGTGTATGATACAATTCATAACATCAGATGCTCAGTCATGATGATTCGGGTAAGTTTTTTATTTATTTATTTTTTTTTTACAAACCTAAATCTGCTTGTAGCTCTTCAGCCTTAATCTTATTTAGTGGAATGTAGGAATGGAGACTATATCCAGGTGATCCTGATAATATCTTGTTGAAGTTTTGTGAGCTTCACATCAGAAGGCTTAGCAGCTTGATTTCTGTCAATCTCACACCATCACAGTCAGTGTACTTATCCCTGTGTTCTTCGTGAAGTTCAAGAAAATGCTTCAGAACGGCTTATTTTTAAAATTTGAAACAGAATTTTGTCAGATGCAGAATTTCCACCAAATATCTTCAGCTCACAAATCCCATTTCAAATAATGTCACAACTGAGCTGCAATGTCTGTATGTTCAGCAACCTGCATTATCTTTTCAGTTGAGAAGAAAGTAAGAAACAGATTCATCTTTTCTTTTAAATATAAAAAAATGTTACAGGCTAGCATGCCCAGCAGGTTGAGGGAGGTGATTCTCCCCCTCTACTCTGCGCTTGTGAGACCCCACTTGCAGTACTGTATCCACCTCTGGGGCCCTCAGCACAAGAAAGACATGGACCTGTTGGAACAGGTCCAGAAGAGGACCACCAAGATGATCAGAGGGCTGGAGCACCTCTGCTATGAAGATAGGCTGAGAGAGTTGGAGTTGTTCAGCCTCAAGAAGAGAAGGCCTTGGGGTGACCCTGTAGCAGCCTTTCAGTATTTAAAGGGGGCCTACACGAAGGATGGGGACAAACTTTTTAGCAGGGCCTGTAGCAATAGGACAAGTGGTAATGGTTTTAAACTAAAAGAGGGTAGATTCAGCCTAGATAAAAGGAAAAAATTGTTTATGATGAGGGTGTTGAAACACTGGCACAGGTTACTTGGAGAGGTGGTAGATGCCCCATCCCTGAAAACCTTCGATGTCAGGTTGGATGGCTCTCTGAGCAGCGTGATCTAGTGAAAGATGTCTCTTCGCATTGCAGGGTTGGACTAGATGAACTTTAAAGGTCCCTTCCAGCCCAGACCATTCAGATTCTAATGAGGAAAATAAGAGCGAGTCATAACATATTGCAGTGTATAAGTTAAAACATTTCAGTAGGAATTCAAATGTGCAAAATCTTTAAATGTTTCATCCTTATTGCAGTTGTCAATTATGAAATTGTTTATATCCTGAAGAGAGATTCCAAAACATACAACATCTTGCCCGTGGCAGGAGGAGTTTATGCGGCTTGGATTTATCTGGCTGAACAGACCAGCCTGAGGCTGATCCTCTGTTAGCTCTTCTGGTCAGTTTGTGTTTCAGTGAACGCAGGCTAAGGGTTCTGGTTAGGACATCTCATTTTTTTTTCTGGATCAGTTAAGCTTCATTTAATGCCCGTGTTGCTCATTCCACCTTCCCTTAATGACTCAGGGACTCTTGTTTTTTTTAAGATGACAAAGTTGTTGCTATCTGTTGCTCAGTCATCCTGGGCTTGAACTCCAGATGGTTGTGGTTGACTATTCCTTTATGGAGTTTTTAATTTTGGGGAAATGCTTTGAGGAATGTAACAAAGCTTCAGTCGTTCTCTATGAAGACATGAACACTGCTCTGCAGGAAACTCTTGAGTGTATATTCTTACAGTCCTCTGGGATGTGTTTATGTATGTGGACAGTCACTCAAAAAAGGAAAGGATATTATATCCCCTGTACGTCTTTCTGAAGCATGAGGGGAAGATACTTTCAGCTGAAGAGGCTGTATGTATGCATAACACATAGTAAGTGCACAGTGGATGCGTACTAACGCATAGTGCATCTGTGAAACTGTATGTCATTGCACAACACCTAAATGGACAGTATTAATATGAAAATTTCTGCTGTACCTGAAGCTGTGGGTAGAAAAGAGCAGATATTCCTTCTCCTCCTCCTCTGAATTGAAGAGGTTATGAGCAGTGGGATAAGAGCCTGCCTCCACCTGTACTGAGCCTCCCATTATCCTAAGCAATGTACGTGTTTGCCTTAGAAAACAATTTGGCTGGAAGTGTATTCAACTGTATTGAATGTATTCAACAGCCCAGCAACTGCAGAGTCCTGACAAAAGCTCAGGAGATTTAAAAAAAAAAAAAATTATTAAAAAGGACACATGCAGCTTTCTTCTTAATGAATACCATTTTTCAGACACTGTCATGAGAGGGTTTTTTTGAGGTTTGGTGAAATGGTAGTCAGCTATTCCACCATCCCTTAGAGATACTGACTGCCAGCACAGAGCGAGTGCTGAGGAAACCCTGGCATTCATTTTTTGAGTAAGGATGTGTTTGCATTCCTAATTAGATACATTCCAGACAATGCCAGTTTCATTTCAGTCTCCCTGTAAGAATCTTTAGTAAATCTGATGGTTATTCAGACGTGTTCTATGGCCCGCTATAGGGGCTTACCGATACCGTGCCAAGGAACGAACAATGTGTTGCTGATTACAGGGGATTGCAAGACTGAAGCAGGGAAAGAAATTGTTGATGGGAATATAATTGAGAAGGGTAAATGAACAAGGACACTGATTCACAGGGGGCAATTTTTCACCATCAAAGTAGATGCAGAAACTCTCCAGATGAGTTCCTCAGGAAGCATTTCAAGCATGTAATTACACAGAGAGAATGTTTTGAAAAATAGAGTTCCTAACTGTAAAATGCTGTCAAATGCTGTTGTAAATGCAAATTATCAGGTACGCTTTTCAACACCTGAGCTTAACCATAGATACATAAAACATTCATTCCAGTCCTGCAGGTATAATCTGAATAACACTTGAGAGCAACTAAATAGTGGAAGGTGTGCTGCACAGATGAGCTGTAATAGAAATGCCTCTGGAACTGCAGGATGCTTCCCTTAAGATGCTTTTTTTTTAAGCTGTTGATTTGAAATCATCAGATATTTGAGCCAGGGTGTATAGCTGCATATGCTTACTGGCGTCCATGTTCCTCAGTACTTTTTTACTCCTTGAGCATCTGTTTTTTGTTAAATTGTAGAGGCTTTGGGAGCTTGATTTTGCATAGGAATATTTGGGCATTATCTGGATAGTGTTTTAATCAGAATATTGTCATCATGGAAATAGGTTAGGGTAGGTAGTAGAATTAAAGACAAGAATTCTGTCATGTGAAGTATATGGAAAAGTCAAAGGACAACAGGCTGACAGTTTTTGAGAATACGTATTAAATGTTGCATAATGTTAAGACTGATGCTAGAACTTCTTTTAAAAAAAAACAGGAGCTTCTATGTGAAAGTGTAGTTCATTGAAGAATATTACATAACTGGATTGAATTAACAGCTAATGATATCCCATTAGGATAGCAAACACAATGGAAAGTGGTAATGACTTGATTGACTATTGACGAATAGTAACTACCAATAGCTGAAGCAGTAATAAAGTCATCTTAACAGAAACACACCAAGAAGAGTGAAACAGAATTCACCAAGTCAAAGTTTCATGAATTCTTTGTTTTTATTGGAGGATATTTTACTGGAGGAACTGCTATGAGTTTTCCAGAGAGAAAGATGAGGGCAAAATGTGCATAAACTCTATTCAGAATTCATTTACTACTCTTACGTTCATGGAAGCAGTGTATGAGGAACACATGTTCCATAATTTTATGAGAGGTGGAAAATGTATATTGAGATTGTAGTTCTTAGCTGATACAATGCATCATTTTGATGCACTTCTTAAAAATCGTTTCTGCTGAATGTGTATTCTGTGTGCTGTTTCTTTCAGAACTCTAGCATAGAGACTATAGGTTCCATCAGAGTTTATGGTGTTAGGCTTTTGGAGTGTTTATTTTGCAGATTATGCCTTTATTACTGTTGAGTAGCCATTCTCTGCACCATGTTGTACGTGATCTCTACCCTTTCCATTCCTTGTCTTCCTGTTTCTTTAGGTAATAGTCTTTTACTGTGGGTTTTAATTTCCCTTGCAAAATCAAACTCAGTTTAGCTACATAATCAGGTGTCTGCAGCATCACCCTTGTAAAAATGCTTTGGTTACCTCAGAATACTCTTGGGATGGGTGGCCTTTTTCTCCTTTTGTTGGGTGCAAATTCTGGATAGTTTTTCATTCAGTTTTAAAGAAATGTAAGAGTTCATCCATAACAGAGCTTGTGAGCTCTTCAATACACTTGATTTCTCTCAATAAGAGACATCACAACTGACTTCGATCTCTTGTATCCAGCAGAGTTACAGGAATTTTCAGAACATGAACTTCTCGGAAAGGAAGATAGCAAGTGGTGAAAACCTTCCTATCATCTTGTTTCTCTTTCAGTCAGTTAATAAGTGTCTAATTTAGTTCTCCCTTTGCTTTTATTAATGACAGAATTATCCTGCATATGCAGGGTTTTCTACCTGTTTTTACTTCTATAGTAGGAATGAGTTAGATCCTGTCAGATGCAGGCAATAGCACACATGAATTGAACCTCTGTTTAAAAGCTAGAGAAAACAAAGCAAAACAGGGAAGCGCTTGAGAGAAAAGACATTTACTGCAGTCTTATAATTGTTTGTTTTTCCAAGAGAGTTCTGGGACCTCATGGGGAGGAAAGACAAACAACAGTTCATTGTTGGTAACCTTCATTATGGTTGGTCTGAAATTTATGGGTCATGCTAACTCATTACAAATATCTATATTGGGAAGTTTGTTAAATAGCTTTTTCTTCATTTTTCTATCCTACACCAATTGCACATGAGGACTTCCGCGGGTTAGTTAGCAAGCCAGTTAGACCTGCACCTCTCATCACTTTCTTGCCATTTCTGACCTAAGTAGGTCAGAGATGACCTTGCCTTCCCTCAGCTCCCTGTCAACTTCCCTGGCAGAGAGCAGGAACTTCTTTGTTTTCACTTGTGCTTACTTACGCACTAGACTTCTGGTATAAATATAGTTAGTACTTGTTATGTTGTAATTATTTTTTTTTAACCAGGAGAGGATTTTCTTCCCTTGTTATTTAAGAAAAAGTATGCTATATACTGGTTGTTAGCAAGCAGATGTTTCCATGCCCTACATTCTTGAATTGGTGCTTTCACTGCTTACTCTATCAGTCCTGTCATCCAAAGGTTGATATATCTAGATGTAGTGTGACTGAAAAAGGTTGTACTATCTGATGTCCTTTAAAAAAGAGCCAAGAATAAGTGCCCGTCGCCTGTTAAGTAGAGTTGGACACCTGTTCGTTTTTCAGATTTTTATCCTGAGTCACATAAATGGTGTTACTTGGGAATGTTACGTTTGTGGTTTGTGCTGCAGAAACCAAGTGAGAGGTGAGTTAAAAATGGTTAGCGCCATGATCGAATATGCATGCTTGCAAGTGAACGCTTCTGGCAGATATTTGTCCTTGCTGTATTACTTGGCTTTTTAACATCTCCAGTCAGGATCACCAACCTTGAGGTATCATTATGGGGAAAACTTAACACAGAGCACTATCCCCACATAGGTTATGTTTCCTGTCTCAATTCTTACCTACATACATGTTTTCCAAAACTGTCTATGTTCTTTACCCCACAGTATACCTGGAAAGTTACCTCATATTGTACAGGTATTTACTTGTTTGTATTTACATCTGTTTTAGCATCATAAACTCAGTCATTATTATTAGGACTCTACCTTGCAAGTGTCTTATCAAAATGCTCCGTACTGCAACAGTTTTTGGACATGGTCTACATTTCTTTCAGTTTAACATGCTGACTTTTTTAAAATGCTAATCTCCATTTAGTACAGGTCAGTTTGCATTCAGTGTTATCCAGGGCCCTGTAAAGCCAAGTCTGATTTTATTGTCTGGTTTTTTTTCTTTTATATATTAGTGTTGAGATAGTAACGGAGAATTGATGGGGCAAACAAAGCAATAGTGTGCACTAAATCCTATTTTTAAAAGCCAGCTACTTGCTCCATTGCATGCAGCTACTAGACTGTAATACTCCTACCCTTGTTTGCTGTGTTTATGCCTGCTTGTTTACATTCAGCACGTGACTATTTTTTTATTCTTTCTCCAGTTAAAAATGTAATTTTCTTAAATCTGCCTTAGGTTTCCAGTTTGTAAAGTGTCATCTAATGGAAAAGATGTGTTGTTTTTTTAAAAAGAAAGAAAAAAGGCTTTATGGGTATATATAGACAAAAATAGTGAATGATTTCAGAAACGCTGATGCAGGGACCAGTGGTGAAATTGTTATCCGCATTATGTATCTGTTACAGTATAAATATGCAATTACCCATCTTGGCAACTCTGCATTGTCTTCTGCCTAAACTATACAGCCTTAGGCATCATGCAAGGCTGTGAATTAAGAACTTCTCGGCAACAAATTGCTGCATCGCTTACCATCAAAGTGTCTTAGTGATGGGGTTACTGGTTCAGACAGAGAAGCCAAAATGCTTTGCACAGAAACGGATGACACGAACAGTTTTGACTTATGTACTACTTTAAATTTCAGTTCTCCCAGTTTAGGGATTAAATTACATTGCACAATGTTACATAGGTTTATGTTTTTAATTGTTCACAAAATTATCCCTCTTTCTCAGGAAAACAGAACTTACCAGAATGATCTGGTAGCTCTAGTTTAGTGGTTTATTGAAAACTTAAGCACAAGGCAGTATTTTTTCTGGAACACTAAAATCTTTGCTGAGGGGTCTTTTCTTATAGCAAGGAAAAGTGATGTGTATTCCTTCTTTGCCATTTGGTGCTTACTGTCTAATATAAATTACATTTCCAGAGAAATTGAATGAATATTATTTTGTTAAAAGGAAAGGATTGAATTTCTGGAACTAAAACTGAGAAGCACAGTAAAAGTGTTACAGATCACAGGTACTCTATTAAAATATGCATCCTGACACATGGTTCAGTGGAGTATGAGAAATGCAAGCCTGAAAATGGAGACTGCAGTCTCTGAATACTGTTAGTAGTTCAGGCTATGGTTCTGGTTCTAAAATCAGCCCTGTCAATGCTAGTGCCAGTTCTGGCTCAGAGATCTTCATTGCTCAGTGTAAATCTGGCCACAGATCGCTTTTACTGATCATAATAATCTGTACAGTCCATGGCCTAGTTGAAATTTCTCAATTGCTGTTATTTTCACTGTGGAATCATTTAAGTGGTAGGATGGACTTTTTTTAACATGATGCAGAAAAGCAGTGAGGTACATTACAAATGTATTCAACATGTAATTGGATTTCAAAAATGTAATAACAATTATCTGTGTGATAGATTTTGATCTCAGTTTTGCTGATACAGAACGCAGTAGCAGTGATGTGATCTGTGTCATTCTGTGCTTTGACATCGGTGTACCAGTGTAAGACCTGGTCCTGTTCTCATGCATGTCCTTGCTGATGCAGCAGTGTGACAGTGAAAAAGGTTTGGGAGGAATTTATTTATTTATTTATCTATCCATGAATAGGCCTTTTGTTTTACAGTTTTATAATCCCTTAGTATTCCAAATGTATATTTGAGTTCAGGTTTTGCTGATACCTACCTGGGTTTAATTTTGTGGTGTTTTTTGGGGGTTTTTTTGGTTTTTGGTTTTTTGTTTTTTTTTTAAATGTTACTTATGAACTTGAATCACACAGGATTATTTTCTTGGGAGTGTGCTATAGAGTCGGAATGCAGAGTTGATTAAGGCAGGTGGGCATACCAAGTAAGAAGGCATAGTAATAAAGGGGAAACTGACTCAGAAAACCCTGAAATCTTGAAAGACAATTCTTTGGAGGATTTAAAAAAAATCCTCCACTGAGTCTATTGAGGTTGATAAATGGAAGATGGTATTTTTAAGTACTGCTTACTTGAAAAGATTCTGTCGAGTTTGACAAACCAGATACTGCCTAATTACATGAGAACCTCTGGGACTTACAGCCTGTTCTTAAAAGAGAGAAAAGAGACCTTTCGTTATATTCAGGATCAACAAAGTCCATGTATGTTGATACTGAAGTGAAGTGTGTTGCAGCAAGGGAGTACTGTGCGTCATCCAGCACATGGGTTGTGTTGAAATTGCAGTTTTAGAGCACCATTCCTTCCATGTAACTTAGTAGCTTTTGAAGCCCTCTTGCTGTTTGCTATATCAAGTACTGTAGTTATTAGGAAATTAGAGCAGTAACATTAACATAAAATTCATTTGTTAGTCCAAGTGCTCTGTTATCCTGGTCTCTATGAAGTAGTCTGCATAAAATGTTTATAGAAAATACAAAACCCCAAATTATTTATTAAGTTTGACAGAATTCTTTCTGGAAAGAGGAGCCTGCCTTTTTTCCTGACATGGTCCAGCATGAAATCGTCCATGAGTAAGGATCGTATGTGCCAATCTGATTAGCCTTTGAAATATCCCAAAATTTGTTACAATGTTAAATTCACCTACAAAAATAGTAACAATTTTAGCATTATGCTACATCAAAGCATATCCATGTGAAGTACTGGGAATGAAGAGCTGTCAGTAGCTATCTAGAGTGAGGCGGTGGCAGCTTGGGGATGCACACAGGTACAGTTATGTGTCCCTGAGAATGGCTTTGTTGACAGATGGCTGCCTTCATTAGCCCCTGTGCACCCAGAGCAGCTGCGTGGCCCTTGTTGCAGCAACAGCTCTTCCCCTTACTACAGTGCCATCAGGTTTCCTCCATTGGGATCATGGCCAGCACAGGGAGGGGAATATCATCGTTATTTCGGGGCACTGAAATTCTGTGGCTGACTGTGTGTAGTCTTGTAGCAAGGGCTACATGCTTGACCCCAGTAATTGGTGTTGGAGCCCCCTGGATCACTGACATCCATTGTTCTTCCACCTATATTTATTGTATAAATTATACCACTGCCTCCCTTTTACCTACCATTATCAGTGCGTAATTTAATCATTGAGGATGTCAGATAAGCAGATGTCAGACAACTCTACATTCATTGTATTTGTTGCTGATGTGCTGTCAGAATTGCGGGAATCTCCGTCCCTTTTGCCTTAGTGAGAAACCAGTCTGGCATCCCACCTGAGCATGGCATGCCTTGCTATGTCTTTGAGTTTTGCTGACCCCACAGGGTTGTTTTGTCTAATACACCATAAAAATTTTTGTGGGTTTGTGAAAGCTGGATTCTAGGTGTATAAAAAAGCACCAAGTATGAGGCTTAATTAGCATTCGGCAAATAAAGAACAGAGCTAAAGAGTTGTTTGCTGTTTCAGTGGGGAAGAGCTAACCACAGGAAGCAAAGGTGAACCACTTGTAGCACACAGTTACACACTTGAAGTGTTGTGAGATCTCAGCGGTGCCCTGGACTTGCATAAATACTAAGCTCAGTCTGACTGGTCTGTGGCTAAGAAGTAAAACAAGCTTGTCACCTTGGTAAGCAAAGCCAGATGTAGAACTTACCCAGATTTCAAGGAGAGCAGTGCAAATTTTGGCCTCATTTGCCAATGTTGGGGTTGGTGGACTAATTCCTGCTTTCTGAAATGAAGCCCCAGCAGAGGTGAAACCTAAAATTGTGTCTGCCTAAGCGTAGGGTTTCCTTTCCCCTTTGCTATTCTGTTTCATTAATATAGCCTTAAGCCTTGCATCGTACTGCTTGCACCATCTCAGGCTTGACTGCTTGATTTGCTCTTGCCATGTATAGGAAACTCACAGATCAGGAAGCAGATGACTCACCCTAGTTGCCTTTTAACTGCAGAAAGGATCTGCATGAAGGAAGTTATTTTTTCCTGAATGAGGAGATCATCTTATCTGATACTGTTGCTGCTGTATTGTCAGTTTTGTTTGGGTACTTGGGCTTTTTTTGTATATGAAATTGCAGCTTTATAATTCATAGGACTGTCTTCTCCCTCTAAAACTATCATGTTTCATGGCTGTTAGAGTTAAATCCAGGTGAAATTTTAGGTTGTGTTTAGTTCATCAGTAAAATTTTTGTTTTCTCCTGTTATTTTCCATTCCAGAAGACTCCATAGCAAGTATTACCTGCAGCCGGGATATTCAGAGGTGAAATGATTGACTCTTACACAGTCTGTAGGATTGCCAGATAGCTCAGAGATTTGGCAGGCAGCTTTTACCTGGCATAATTGGGTTTTAGGCTGTGATACATCTTTGCTCCATTTCTGTTTATTCTTGGGCATGTTGATGAGTTCAGAGATTTATCTACTGCCTAGGCAAAAAAAATAATGTTGATAGCATTATTAATTGCCAAAAAATACCATCCTCCACAAAGAGAAAATAAAAGAGGTATTGAAATTAATATTGGGGACCGTTCAGCAACCAGCATGAATAGCTTGCCGTGAAGACATAGGATAATACTCTTTGAAGAATCGTGGTGCTGCCTCTCAGGCATAGCTATGCATTGTCCCACCTCACATAGTATTGTTTGTATCCTCTTCACGTCTTTTCCTTCCCTTCCTTTTTTTCCCTTTCCTTTTCCATTTTCTCTCCTATTGCCTTACAGTTTGTCTCCTGTTTATGTGCAGATTTACTTCTCATGGCTGATACTTAGGTAGGATAGGAATGGTCTTTTGTAAAGCATGAAAACTGGAATTCACACAGAGTACCAGTCTCTTTGGAAAAGGGTAACTAGTGCATGAATTCTGATTTTTATCTTGGCTAAAGTAAATAATCAATTGTGAAATTTAAAGATACTAAACTTACGTATAGAAATTGTACAATAAAAGTCTTGTTAGAAGCAGGGACATACCTACTAAAAGCTACCTTGGCATATGGATGTAGATTATAAGATGGATGCTTAAATACAGTTTAAGGCTCAGACACCTGTGTTCACATGCCCTGAAGTCTGCCTCAGTCTGGGTGTACTTTCTACACACCAGGGAAGTCATTTGAGCTAGACAAAACTAAAACAAATGGCACTGTGACTTTAGTCCACCTCAGTCTCATCTCTGGAGTTAAATTCACCACTCTGCCGTGCTTTCCCATACGAGATAAGGGAAGTGCTGGACAAATCAGGATCAATTCCACAACAGCCATAGTGCTGGCTGGGAATGCAATTTAAAGCAGTTGGCATTTTAGTGAAAATACTGTCATCCTCATGATTGGTAGTTTCCATTCTCTCCTGGGCCAGGTGACCTTGCTAAAGGCTTCAAAGATTAAAGACAATTCTGTCACCTGGGACTTTATTATGAAAAAGGAACGCTTAGCCTTGTCTTTGAAAAATGGAACCATGATTGCTTTTTCTAGAAAACAACCAAAAAAGCCACAAACCCAACCAAAAGCAACAAGCCCAAAATGGTTAATAGAAATCACCATTTTGTTGGAGTACTATTCCTGGAGCATCGATGGTGGTGTGAGTTTTCTCAGTTTATTTCAACAGTGTTGATCATTCGATGATCTGTGTGACACCAGGCCTGCTGGAGCCTGGTGGGATTCACCTTTCTCAGTGGGGTAAAATTGTCACCTTTTTATGAGCCCACACCTCCTGAGCTTATCATGAAGTTATGAAGGGCCAAAGCAAGCTCACTTTAAAAGCATGTTAAACGTTTAATAACACTGATAGACCCTGGGCTGCCTGGTCCCCTGAGTGGAGGACCGTGAGTGTGAGAACAGTGACTTTCCATTTGTCAACATCTAAATTTTAAGGGACTAGCTGCATCAACTGGATGGGGAGGTCCCTACTTAGAAAGTTTTTATTTTCATATTGTGCTCATGCTTGTTGCGAACCTTTTCTTCAGCTGGTTTACCTCCTTTTGAAAGTGCAGGGCCCAACACTAGATACAATACTTCCAGTAGAGGCCTCAACTCTGAGTTGAGTATAAGGCTTATTTCACATGGCTCGCTGACTGTGCTCCTGCACGTACTTTGAACAATCCGATTGCCTTTATTTTCAAGAACATGACGTTGCTGCTTCCTCTTTAGCCTGTGATTCACTACAATTTTTAATGCTTTTCTTTAGAGCTCCAGCTTAGCCACTTAGTTCCCATCTCTTACTTATACAGTTGATTTTTCCTGCCTAAATTCAGTACTTCGCATTTGTTCCTGCTGTGGTATCTTCCTTTCTTTCTCAGTCAGTTTGTCAAGATTATGTTACATTTTAACACTGGCTTTATAATCACATCTCTGTCAAGAATTTGGTATTGCCTACAGATTTAGTAAGCCCGCTCTATTCCATTAAGTTTTCATTAAAATCATGGGCTTAGTGCAGATGCCTGTTGATTTCTACTTGATGAATCCTGTCATTTTGACAGACAAATTTTGGTAACTCTCTTAGAGTATATGTTTTTTAACCAATTTATACAAACACAATCATAGGTTCATCTAGAACCTATTTCTCTAGCTTACTTAAAAAGGCGATCATGTGAAAGCATACGAAAACTTCTGTGTCTCTGTCCACAAAGGGGCATTATCCCATCAAAAAAGTAGGTTTAATTATTTTCCTGTGATTTCTTCCTAATAAATCCATGTTTGCTATTACTCGGCTTGTTTCCTTTCAAGTTTTCCTTTCTTTTAGCAGCAAGTGTCATTGAAGTACATTATGTATTATCACTGAATAAAGATGAGCACTGATGAAGAGACTGCCCTCTGTGGCTTTTGTCATTTCATAGAAGCACAAGCTCTGCTCATACTGTTTCATTTAAAATACTCTTCACTTACTGTTCAAGTCAAATAATACTGGAGATCTCTGAAAGACCAATTTCACCCCATGCAACCAAACAACGTTTCATTGACTTACAATTGGCTGCACTTACTCTGCTTTTTATGTACCTTAGTTAAAAATAGGAGAAGTAGTATTTTACGGTCCCAAGATGAGCAGTGGGCACCTCCAGAATTCTCTAGTTCTTTAAGCAAATACACTCTGATCTATTGCAGTTAGAATAATCAAAGTATTAGAAAATGTGACCTATGAGAACAACACTGAATGGGTTAGTCGTAATTAGCCTGGCAGATAAAGGAACAGAAGGCAAGAGGGAAGGGAAAGGCATGATAACCATTTTCGATTATATAAAATGTTGTTGCACAAGAAAGGAGAAAATCTGTGTTACGTGTTCATAATGGATACAAAGAGAATAAGCTCTGACTACATGGGGGAAGATTCAGCTTAGAAATCAGGAAAACCAAGTTTTGTAAGTGAGATTATGTTAAATTTTCATAGATATTAAAGATCTTATGTCTGTCTTTGTGTCATTTTTATCTGTGGCGGAGTTATGTTGATTATCTCCCCGTCCATTTCACTAGCCAGCAGAGGCAATCAAAGATGCACATTGTGAAAAAATATGCAAAAGGAAAATACGGATCTGAATAAATTTCTCATTTGGTGTGTTAGAGAGGAAGATTCCTTGCTGCCTCGTTTCACATAACTTTGTCATGAAACCTTCACAAATAAATCATTTCACATATAAACCCAAGAATTTTCCATGGACTGTTAAATGTATTAGTAATAACAGTGTACATATAACTAAAAAGCTGCTGTTGTATGGTTCTCTTTAGCGCACCTGTAAAAATTATAACAAAATCATGTAATAATTGTTAAGAAACAAGACCTGAAATAGTGTTCTTTGAGAGGTGGCTGGGAGGTGTGTGTGTTTAATTCCACATCACTTGGGGAGCCTACTTAGTAATAAAGGCTATCAGCCTCTTAAAGCAGAGTCAATTACTTATTTGTGACATGAAGGCTGGTTTGCACAATCATGCGCTTAATGGGTTATTTAGTTCCACGTCAACTGAAAGTGGTCACTCAGTTGAGCACTCATTGGTTATTGAATGAGTAAATGCGGGTGGATGCATGTTCTGGGCATCAGAAACCTCTTGATAATTAAAAGCAGGAATGAAAGTAATGGAAATAGGCTTCGTGGCGGGGGTGGTTTTATTTTGACTGTCTGAGTGTCTGTGAAGAATATCTGCTAAACCTGAGAAGATTATGTTTTCAACAGTAAGTCATAGGTGTGGGAAGGATGGTAGTGGTACCTGTGCATTCGGGAGTTGGCTGTGCATTAGATTCTGTGTTTTTACAATTATGCGCAAGTTTTTTGATTGACAGGCTTATTCTCTATACCATTGTTTAAGATGATGTATTTTACTTGCAGGTCAGATAGTAGAGAGGGTTGGTTGAGACTCAAGAGACTTGAGCAAATCTTCAGGTTGTAGATGATAATTTCATCTATGCCTCTTTGAGAAATGTACTTATCATTAGAAACCTTTTGCTAAGGTATATATTCATCTATCCAAGGGAATGCATTTTTTTAACTATGATCATTTAGCATAATTAATTTAACAGAAACATGGATTTGGCATGCTAAATAAAAATCTTTGATGCAGGGGCTGCTGTTGCTCAGGCTTCACTCATCTGATAAACCTACGTTTCTTAGGGAATTCTGAATTGTCTATTTTATTGCGTTTCTTGTCCTTTCTGGGTACCGAAATGTATTTTTAAAACAGTCTTACTTTGAGGTATTCACTGCACCTTTTTAATCTTTAACATATTGATGTTTTCCAGAAGCAGTTTCAGTTTTCTTGTCTGCATTTTATAGGACAGTCTGCCTTGAAACAGTTGTGTTTCAGCTTTGGGAATGAGGCTTTGGGATATACTGTCTTCCTCCACAAGAAGTGGAGTCTTCTAGGGAAGAAGGGGAGTTTCTGTAGGAAGAAAGGCAGGCTGTACCACATGTTTTCAAAGCATAATGTCAGATCTCTTCTTCACAGAAATGGATTTATCTTACGACACCTTACTACTCCCTATCACAAGAAGCGTTATGGAAAGTTCTCTATTAGGTGAGATTAAAATATAAACTGAACATTAAAAAAACCACCAAACCCAGAAAAAAAGCAAACAAGCATGAAAGATGAGGAAGGAAACAAAGGCTTTTGTTGAAAGTACCTGGAGCCTGTGACTGGATCTAGCTAAGTGGATCTTCACTGTAATCATCCCCCTTGCTTTGGGGTTTTCCTGCCTTGGGAGTTCTCAGTCCCATGCGCAGGGCTGTGTCCTGGAAACCGCTCAGGGTGAACTTAGCCAGTACTATGGAGATGATGTTTCAGACTACTTTAATGCATACAGATGTGACAGAGAAAAAAAGTTCTATGGTCTTTTCATTTTCAAGTATTGGAGTAATGTATTTCAAACACAGCTACAAAATTCGTAGGCCATATATACGGGCAAAAGTGAGAACAATGGCTCAGCTGGCTTCTCTACTGCCTGTTTTCAAACAACTTGAGAAGTTCTGCCATTATAAATGAAATATCTCAATTAGCTTCCCACTAGATGGAGCAAATGTATGTCAACCCAGCAGAGGAAATAGGAAATGCATTTTAGATCAGCAGGACAACAAATCACTTGTATTAAAACTACTATTCTGTTCTTGTTAAGTATTAATTTTCTGAGTTCAAACCGGAAGCTTCTAAATCGTGGTGAAGTTTCCTACTTAATAAACACAAGCAAAGGATACACTTTGCATGGACCTGTGTATCAATTGTCGTGGTTTTCATGGAGTGAAGATGAGCTTTGGTTACAGAGGAGTATGATTGTCATAGCTATGTTTGATCATATTTTCTGTTGTTATTTGGGATTTTAAATTCTTTTTAAAAATGCCATACCAAAAACATGCTTCCTTGAAGTGAAATAACTGGAAAAAAGTAAACAAGCTTCCGGGTTCCCAAGTGAGTCCTCAGGTACCTGATGAAGAATGTGAAGTCTTGAAATCCTAGTTTCTTTTGCGATCACACTGTTTCATTTTGTAAAACCTGCTACCTCATGTATCTTCCTTGTATCTTTTAATCTTTATGGTTACAATGCCATTACTAATTGGGATTTTCAGGCAACTTTCAAGTGTCTCCCAACTTTTTAGTTTTAAATATGTGTTCAGTACTTTTACAACAGCATAATTAGGTCAGTATTTTCAGAAATTGAACTCTCTTTGAATTGTCCTAGGTGTTATGTGAGAGTGGCATACCTACAAAGGGCCATCAGTGCTTCAATGGGTGCAACCAAACTTCAATAAGGAATGAAAACAGGGCTGAAATACAGATTTCCTGCAAAAGAGGTGTAATGTCCGATAGAAAATAGGTGCTAAAACTCCTTGTGCCCATTTACTCAGCAGTGATAACTTCACAGTTTTTACTTTAAAAGGATTTTTCAGAAGGCAGTTCTCAAAAATTTCACTTTTCACAATTGTACTGCTCTGCTCACATCCTTCCCATCTCCTGGGCTGTTCATTGGGAAGGCTGTTATCCTGATGTATGCTCAGTGAGAACTGCAAACACAGGAATTGTCCCATGGAGTCAGGCTATTGATCTGTCTAGCTGTTTGTAATGGTGATTAATCTTAGCTTTTTTTGCCTTAATCTCCTGGAGCATGATGCTAAGAATTTGCTTACTGCTAAAAAAGCAAACAAAACCTTCGAGCATCCAGTAGTAATGAGGTATTTTGCCCCATATTGTGAGTTCACAGCATTTATTATTTTTAAAACCCCAACTCTATACCATATAACATTATCTTTTAAAATTAAAAATACTTTCATCTTGCAGTGTTAAAGTTCATCATTTATTCTCATCATTAATTAAATGGTTTGGTGTTCACTGTAGTTTATGTTCCTACCACTAATCTTACCTGAAATTAGAGCTTACATATATAAAAGATCTTTTGCGCAATTTGCTCTGTTAGTAACAAGAACTGTTTGTCACCAACATTTGAAAATGAACTGTCTGTAATGCGTACAGGCTATGGCAGGATAATTATTTTACGATTACTTAATGACAAATTCTTTGTCATTAAGTAATCCTTCAGCAGCTGGTGACAATACAGCTATCAAAGGCTGAGTTCTAACCTCTGGTTTTATTAATCATTTGTTAGCCTTATATTCATAATATCCCAAATAGTGTGATATGTAAAAGATATCATTTTAAGGTAAGGGCCAATAATAGATTTCAAGAATAGACATATGATTATTTTTAATGGTAAATGGGGGGGATGGTATTTGGCATAGCATTGAGATGTCACAATATTGACAGATTAAGAACATAGGATTTTAATTTGCTCTTTATAATGTGGGGTTTGGTTGTTTTCAAAATAACACTTAAAATAGTTGCTTTTAGCAAAAACCTGAAAAGTACTTTTAGTGAATAGATAGCAGCAATTATATGAGGATCTTACTAAATTAGTCAGGAAAAGTAAGTGATGCTTGCAATTTCTTATTCTCCCTCTAGTGCATCAAAACTCTGTCAGCCTGTCATCTGGTAGAATTAAGTGTGGGATAACGGTGGTGTTGTGACTAATACGCAAAATCATTGGACACTAGCTAAATATTTGCAGAGAGCCATTTCATAGAATCATAGAATCATCTAGGTTGGAAGAGACCCTTGGGATCATCGAGTCCAACCATCCACCCCACTCTACAAAGTTCTCCCCTACACCGTATCCCCCAGTACCACATCTAAACGACTCTTAAACACGTCCAGGGATGGTGACTCAGCCACCTCCCTGGGCAGTCTATTCCAATGCCTGACCACTCTTTCTGTGAAAAATTCTTTCCTAATGTTCAGTCTAAAC
>JAOXNO010000002.1:5732742-5747280 GCA_028565335.1 Limnodromus scolopaceus
ATACCTTATTTGAGTTGAAGAGCAACTCAAACAGCTCTGGACCCAGTATAGATCCCTGGGGGACACCACCTGTGACAAGTTGTCAGTTTGAAAAGGAGCTATTTACCACCACCGTCTGGGTGCAGCCTGCCAGCCAGTTCCCTACCCACCACATAGACCACTTGTCTAGACCGTAACACATCAGTTTCTCTGGGAGGAGGCTGTGGGGAACCGTACTGAAAGTTTTGGAGAAATCCAGGTAGGCAACGTTCACCTCTTGGCCCCACATCAACTGAGCAGGTTACTTTGTCCTAGCAGGTGATCAGGTTTGCCAAGCATGATTTGCTGTTGTGGAATCTGTGCTGGCTTTTCTGATCACGTGCTTCATTTGACTTGTGATAGCCCCCTGGAGGATTCATTCCTAACTTTCCCAGGGACTGAATTAAGACTGATGGGCCTATAATTTATTTCCTGGATCTTCCCTTAAGCCCTTCTTGTGGATGGGGATGACATTAGCCTTCTTCCAGTGTTCTGGGACATCCCCTGTTCTCCACAATTTCTCAAAGATTATGGAGAGTGGCCTCACAACAACATCAGCCATCTCTCTTAACCCCCTGGGGTGGATAAAAAACGGGCCTATCAATTTGTAGGAATCAAGCTCCTCCAATAGTTCACGTGCCAACTCTTCCTTCACTGACGGTGGGTCTGTGTTTGCATCAACCTGGATTGTGGTGCCTAAGGCCCGGGGCCCAACAGTGCTGGTAAAGACAGAGGTGAAGAAAGTGTTGAGAATTTCTGCCTTTTCAGCATTGTTGGTGACTAATTCACCTCTCATGTTTAACAGCAGGCCAATATTTTGCTTCTAATAACTTACTTGAAAGTAAAATTAAAAACTATTGGGAAGAGAGAGCGGAAATCTTAGTCTTTTTCAGAGTATGGTAGGGAACTACATTATTGGAAGATGGATTTTGATTATTCTTTTCCAAATCTTAGGAAATTTATTAATCTTTTTTTCTTCGTAGAGGCTTAGACTATAATTTGAGATACACAAGTAAATGCTAGTATATACGCTTTTATTATGTGTTAGATACTTAAGTTGTAATTTCTGGGGGGTAGGGCTGCCCTGCCAAGTCTTTTGTTCAGTTGCTAGGAGTGTTACTAACAGGAGCCAAGGTTACCATATAGTACCGTATACACAATAATAGTCTTATAAGATCCTTTTTGTATCTTACGTAACTTTACCTCACATCTTTAGAAGGCTGGTTTTGAGCAAGCCCATTAATAATATGTTTTCAAGTTTTGTTTCTTCTTTAATGATGCCAGACAAAGTCTTGTAAAATGAAGGTTTGTATCTATCGAAACAGTAGGTGAACTCTTGTGGATCTTCCCATTCCTCTTATTGTTGCTCTGTCAATGAGGAGCACAGCTGGCTTTCTCCCTTCCCTGTCCATTAAAATCTGGTGATGAATAACATAGAGGCCACAGGAAGCACCAGCTCACCTTAGGGTTTGATCTCTCTAGTCTGTAATTCCAAGCTCTTGGACATGGAAGAAATAAAAGATTCTGACATTTTGTGTTTGTTAACATTAGAAGCTACTCAGGCAAACAGTACATTTCTGTGTTTGAGTCACTTGTTACCTAAGCCGATTCCTGTTTTCCTTCAAGTGTATTACCTTGCATTCAGTTTTATGAGTGTTTCAAGCTTTCATTCTTCAAAGTCATCTTGACATCTTAGTGTGTTTGCATGTGTGTATTATCCTAAACATTAATGCAACAATTATATATGCATATATATATGCAACTAAAAGCAAGGTAACATCGGTATCAGAACAGCTCATTATTCAGACAGAAGGTAATGGGAATAATGGTGGCATAAAGTATCGATGTGTGTATCTCAGATCATTAACAAAAATACTTCAGAATGACTTCATTGAAGGCCAGTGATAATCAGTGATTGCTCAGCAGAAGTTAGGACTGATGTAAAGAATAACCATCTGAAGTCGCTTATTATGGCTTAGCTTCCTTATTTGATTATAGAGGCAGAAGCCTTTGCTTTCTTTTGAGTCTTGGCAGAAGGGACCTGCAGAACCTCATCTGAAACAATTCTACTGAACATTCATGAGTGTGTTCTCTGCAGATAGACACTAGGCCAGGCTAATAATTTTATGTAACACGTATTTTTGTAGCTTTCTTTAAACTTTGTACGTGCTATATGACATAATCTTACTAAAACTTGATGATGAACCTTGCTGCGGTCAACCATCCTATAAATCATTGTCATAGAAAACTTCTACTTGAGAGATGGAAAAGTAATTGAGCAAGAGCAGAAATCTATTGTTGGAAGTTTATAGCAGCAAGCAGCAGCTGCTAATCGATGGTATGAATACAATAATCAGGCCTTTTTATACAAAACTGGTTGTAATAATTACTGGAATCTAATAAGAATTCTGTTAAAATACCATCATACTTGCAGTAGTGAGCTTTGGCCCTGGCAGGCAGAGGTGGAGGCAGCAGAGAGCAGGTGTTTGCTCTGCTGAAGGCATGGTCCCCTGTTCCTGTTGGGCTACCCCTGACTTGTTGCTGGTTGGGGGATAACATAGAAAGTTCCTGACAGTTTTATTCTGTTTGCTGAAGGTTGTTGCTGCTGGGAATGAGAGAGTTTGAAAGAGGTTTCCTGAATTTTACTTTGCCGGAAATAAACTGGACTGTAGTTTTAGTTTCTTTAGGAGGGCTACAGTGAATAAGGCAAAAAGAACAGGAGTGTGAAATTGTTCCTATATTGCCATGGCTTCAACAGCAAAGACATTCAGCAAAGCCAAGAAACAAACGAAGTATCAATGGGGTCGCTGGTGTTTTCTATCTGTCTTCAGCCTGTATCTGCAGCCCCATATCTGTCTGTCTTTCTCATGAACTACCCTCTTGGCTTGGCTCTGCTAGCTTCCCCTGTGGTTGATCAGAAACCTGTACTTCCCTCTCTGACCTTATGCAGAAATGAGCGAAGCCTGGGAGTTGGCTCCCTTGTGCCTTGGGCCACATGAACATTTTCTTTTTTTCTTTACTTCTTTTTTTAGAAGAGTGCAGCTCTTCGCAAACTGTCCAGAAAATATCTTCTATTTGTTCTTGATACTTGACCTTTGTTTCTAAAATGGAATCAATACCAGAGTTAGTATTAGTAAAATAGTAAAAATAGCAAAACAAATTAACAAGACATGGAAAAATAAGCCTAGCAAAGTCATCCTCCAAAAGCTGCCCCTCTTTATCCCTATAGTAAGCCTAAATATAATTCCATTTATACCTCTAGTACTTCTAAGGACTGCAGCTTAGCCTTTCTCTCTGTGGTGTTCTTGGTTAAGACCAAGTGCAGCTGCCCAATCTAGCAAGTGTCCTCACCTGGTAACAGCCACAGTCTTCAGCCTTAATTCATTTGCTCTCCCTGGTCTTTGCTTGGGAAAGCAAGAGGGGGGAGTCTAAATAGAAGATTGGAAGTCAAGGTGTCAGTTCTGTAGTTACTGTGATTTGAAGAGACCATGGGTCAAAAAGATTATGATGGAAGAGGAGACAAGAGGGATTCTGTTCCTGTTCTTCAGAGTGGAAGAATGGACTCTATCCGTGAAGCTCCTCACCATAACTCAATATTTGATTTATCTTTCCTGGTGTCCCTTTCCACTTCAGAGTTATCCATGATCCTCCTAGTTTCCCTTCATTGGCCAGATGTTTCTGAAATACTATGGAGCTTTTTCATTGCACCCTAAATTCACTGACTTCCTTGCCTTTTTCTGGCCCTTCCTAGCCCTCAGATTTCTATCCATTCCGTGTCGTTCCTCTCACCCATCTGGAAATCACTTGCATGTACCAGCTCTCCTACTTTATCTTCTTCCTGGTCACCAACCCAGTCTGTCATCACCACAAAAGATAATGATGCCTTTATTACTAAAAACTCTGACATGACCAAGTGCCATTACATCTACAGTTCAACTTCAGGTAAATATAAAAGTTTCCCATTTCCCTCCTCTAATTGCTCATATCAGAGAATTCATAGGTTGGCATTATTTCATTAAATAGTCTAGGATGCTTTTGAGAGTCCATAGCTACTCAATGTTTGCATCATAAAATGCAGAAAGAACATGCATTGTAAGATACATACCAGAACAAAAAACTTTCACTTTAAGTATTTCATCAAAAATCACCCAAATTGAAGGTTTTAAAAGTTTTGTGGACAGTGATGTTGTCCAACTGAGTCATCAGAAAGGGTATAGTTATTTTGGCCCAATTACTTTGGCTGAACTATGTGAACCCTCCTTTGGGTTCTATTACAAGAGCAACTTTTGCTGGAGTCAATTACATAAAGATGTCCTTTAAGATAAATTTTTTTCTGATACAAGTACAATTTAGTTTTGTGTGCATATTTGCATGTGTTTTATCATACATGGTTTGATAAACAGAACCACCAGGATTTACTTGATACAACATAGTAGATCAAGCAGATAAATTTTACTGTTAAAATGAGAAGCAGAATTGCATGAGCTAGAGTAGTGTAGATGTTACTTGAGATTTTGCAGTACTTGCAGGATACGCATTGTCCTGCTGGAACTGCATGTAGTAGCCTCAGGCAGTTGTTACCCTCATGTAGAAACATGATCTCTCAAGTTTGTCTTGAATTGTTGAGATGTGTCAAGTTAAATTGTATCATGTAACACAGACTCAGCTAATATTACTCCTTTCTCCTGGATGCCACAGAGTTTCTAAAGTGTATACAAATTCAACTTTCACAAATATGGATTTTGAAGGCAAAACCCCTGCCTGTCCTGCTGCCATTCCTTGCAAACCATTTTTAATTCTTATTTTTCCTACAAGAAAACCAGGTATTAATGCAAGTAGCAGGGCTCAGAAATGGAGCCTTCTTCATGTAGAAATGAAGCTCTTTTAAAAGAATGTTTTAATTCATTGGAAACAAAGAGTTGCTATCTGGAATAGATTGTAACTTACATTTCATATGTACAGGCAGAAATTCAGATACATTCCCCCACAAGGAGAATTCTACTAGTCATCTGGTCAAAAGTCTATAAAACTCCTAAACTTAAAAATTCTGGTGATGGTTTTCTTTTGTAATGGTTTTAGTCGACTTACTGCTGGACTGTACAAAGCCATTTCCGAATCATCTGTTTCATGCTGTAGAATGCCTTGTAGTCATGGAAGCTGTGAAGATTAATTCCTCTGATTAGAGCAATTACATGCTCCACATCCTAATAGAATTTTATAAATTTAAGCCCAAGAAAATGTGTTCATTTGAAACAATGAATCTCTATTCTACTGTTACTTATAAATCCTCTGTGCTGACATGTTAGTTATACCTCATATATGGGTAAACAAATTGTATACATAGGACAAAACAATATACTTACAGGAACACAAAAATGTTTTTAGACCTCCCTGTTTCAGTATCTCTAAGTGTAACTAGTATTTCCTTGAAAACGATGGGTCCTTGAGAAATCAGATAAGTAATAGTTGTTGCTACTTCACTTTTTTTCCCCTCTACTCCTCTGCAAGATTTCAATGAACTCCTTGAATTTTTAGCAATCTTACAAGTAGTGTAGCAGCTATTTCAGGGTGCCTCATGCTTCTTGGTACCAGTACTTCAATGCTTAGTGTAAAAGTTGAGGCAAAAAAAGTGAAGGGAGAAAGATGTTTGTTGATTGGACAAGGAGGTTAATAAAGAACTAATGTCCGTGCCCTGTGTACATAGCCAAAGACACCTTAATAAAGTGGGGACATAGTGACATATAGCAAAAGGCAGATAAACTGATCTTTCTACCCATGAGTATAAATCCATCCAGGACTAGAAGGAAATGAACTGCAAAGTCACAGCAACAGCATAAATTACAGCAAATACAACTTGTCATTAAAATATGATTGTATGTCTTTTGCCAGAAAGAGCCGTCTTTTGCCTTTCATCTTTAGGTACTTTTATACTCAGAGGACAAAGTGAGTTCAGGACTCCCAAGTATTATCTCCTGCCAGCAGAGACATAAGGAGTATAAATAAAGCAAGAGGGGTTCAGGTAGTCATTTAACAGCTTCCAGGCCAGTTTATCTAGGCAGCTGGAAAGCCTGTGGCAGGGCAGTCTCCTTTGGTTGTGACAGACTAAGGGAAAACTGTACTTGCCTGAGCATCGTTAAGCTCAGCATAAAGCCAGATGCTGTGTCATCTCACAGCACTTGAAGTTGTGCTCTGTAGATGTTCACCACTTAACAGGGGTGGCCAGAGGTGGTGACAGATCCCTCAGAAGGGGAAGCTTCAGCCCCAGAGGTAATACCTACCTGCTGAGTTGCAGACTTCTGCAGGGTCAGCTGGCACCACCACTTTAACTGGGGCTGCCCACTTGGCATCCACAGTCATCTTTCTTGTCCTTGAGGCAGCAGGAGTGAGGTCCTGAGGATACATACCAGTGTCAGGGAGGAGCAAGGGCCAGCTGCTCCCTAAGGGAGGCAAGCCAGGATTCAAGGGTAATCCCAGTGCAGACAGAGCTTGCACTGAGCACAGCTCAATCCAGCAGCATCTGAGCGTGACAGGGAGCATAGGGTGCTGGTAACAGGATCTATCAGCAGTCCCAGACAAGGTGAGCTGTAAAACAGCTGTATGGCCCATCCAGGAGCAAAAGGAGAAGGGGCCACAGCCAAACCCCAGCATCTGCATGAGGGGTCCATCCTGGAGACAAGCTACTAGTAAGATAGGTCCAAAGTCCATCCAGAGGGTAGGGCCAGAAACAGGGCTGAATAGAGGTGTATCTGTAATTCAGCTCATGCCAAAGTTTAAATGGAGCTCTTGGGCCAATGGGCAGAGGCTGTGCAAGGGGGCCTCAGGTGAGACTGGTCAGGACCGTTTAGGCCTGTTAGGGCACTCAGGCCCATGGCATCTGGAGTAGAGGAGAGCCTTTTCTTCTCTGTTCCTTTTCCCAGTCCATTCTGATGGCTTACGCCACCCAGAAGAGGAAGCCAAGAAGAGAGTGACCAAACTGGATATGAGGTCATGATCAGTGGCGTATTAAAATTTGCTGTTCTTATGATAATGTCCAGGGAAGCGACAGTTTTTGTAGCATTCTCCAATTGACACATCATTGAGCCTGCCTTTTGAACTTTAATGGTTTGATGTGAGACTTGTTTTTCTGTTTATTTTGCTCAAGCTGTTGTTGGGTAAGAATGCCCAGCAATGTCTCCTACAGAAATAAAGAAGTAGTCATTAGAAAGGCAAAGCACCTCTCCCAGCTTTTGGTTTTTTCCCTTTAAAATGTAGGCCTATTTTTATGGAATTTATTTGGTATATTTTGTACATGCTATATATTTTTTGCTGTAACACCATATGTTCAGGTTCCTCCTGAATTAATTAGCAGAAACCAGATACTCAAACCTTTGGAGGGTTTCCAAGAAATAGAGACTGGAAACTTTTGCAATTGTCAGCCCCTTCATTGGAAATGTAGGTGCATCATTGAATTAATTATAGCCAGAAATTTCACATAACGCAGTAGTCAACTTTTTTTTCCCTGTGAATTCAATGCGGATTCAACTAAAAGTTTTGCTTACAAGAGATCAGTCACATTCAGAGTATTCTGTACACCCACATTTCTCTTGACTATTTATTGTCCAGGGATGAAGAAAACAGATTTTTGGCAGTTACTGCGCTGTTGACCTGGCTGGTATTTGTGAAATAGAATGGAGTTTAGTCGTAAAGGCAGAGGTTGTGAACTCGATAATACAGATAGTACCAGATGCAGGCACATAAAAATGAGTAGTAACTGTTAAAAGAAAGAAGGCAAATACTAATTGCAGATAGTGAAATAGAAAGGAACCAGATCAATGGGGTGTTATTGTACAGAGTGAAAGGGAGTGCTTTTGATGCTATGTAGGCTTTGCAGTGCTGGTCACCACAATTTGCAGATACTCTTCAGTGGGTTGCCCATGATTACAAGGATGAAACGAATCTAGTAAAATGGTGGTGTTTTCAGGGCTGCTGCTCTCATTTTAGTAAGGAGGCAAGTGGGCCATCTGGAGAAAGGGGATCGAGGAAGGCTTGTAGGCAGGGATTTATCTGCCATTTTCTTTGCCCTTAGAAGCAATGCTATCAACTCTGTATTTAAAGGCTTCTGTATCAGAATGTAAAACTTGACAATATTTGGAGGCCGTAAGTCATATTTTCCAAAGCAAATAGATTCTGTAGTATCTTTATAAGAATCAATTACTTTAAGCAAATTATCTTTTTTTACATTCACATGTACTGCAAGTCATAAGCATTGGAGAGGAAGTAGGCTTTGGCCCTTTGTGTTCTGGACATACCCCATATCCTTTAACATGTAGATGAGATGAAGGCACAGTACACCCTAAAAGGCAGGTTTTATGGGAGTACCCAGCCATATCCAGATCAGCTAGAGGCTGTCCAAATTGTGTGCCTGGCTTTGGTCATTTGGTATATCAGAATTACATTAGGAGAGGAAGTATGGTTATAATTTTCTTTTCATTATGTGACTTCAGTCTTCCTAAAGACTTATTTTATTATTATCTTACCCTCTTCCATAAACTGAGTTACAGACTAGTTGTTTGACAGCACTGTAGCACTTGCTATAGTCGCCTTTCTCTGTGCAGACGAAGCCATGGTTACTTCAGAGAGATAAGGCCTTCATCTTCGTAAGATCAATTCCCCTGTATTCTTTCTTCTCCCCCTGCTCACCCTACCAAATGTCTGACTTCTGAGTGATCAATCCACAGGAAATAATTTCAGTTGAACCTTTGGTTTCTTTACAGCCAAGAGTCAAGCTAGGATGGAATTGCCATGTAATAAAATATAATTGTTCCCAGAAGCTGCAGGGCTACAGCCTTACTGTATTTTCTATGATTCATTTTATTTAGTATCCTTTTAGTTTAGTTTTCTTTTTTGAATATACATATTTCTGAGAAAAACTATTCACAAATGCTCACCTTGGGAGCATGTTGAACAACAGAAACAGTGCTGAACGTCTGTGTTTTTTGCTAAAAATACGACTGGACTCTCTTCCAACCTTTTTTAATTAAACCAGGACTTCTCAGGGTTCACACAGGCTGCCAGTGGTTTCCACACTTTTTTCTTCAACGCTATACAGCATTTTGAAACACACGTATTCACTGCCTTTGGCAGCTGCTGTTTGGTATCCTTGGGGATTAAAACTCTGTGTTTCTCTTTAAAATGGCACTGGTGGTGGCAGTCAGCTTCTCATAGTATTCCTCAGACCTGATGTAGCACTGCTATTCCTAAAGGTTAGTGAATAGTTTTGCCTCTCCATCCTACTATATTCTTGACACCTTTGAGATAGAAAGAAAGAAGTATGCCCATAGCAAGCCTCTTGCCCGAACTCTTTACTTCCCTGACACAAGCTGAGAGCAGATTTCAGCTTTCTTAGTATAAAGGTGGCATTTCCCTTGTCACAGCCTGTGTTCTGTATAGCAACGTACCTCTGGTTTGCTGGAAAGAAGATCAAATGATGGACAATGAGTGTGTGACCTTAATGTGAGTAAGCATGATACGGATATTTGGGAGTATCCACGTCACACAAATGTAGTCTTAATGCAGCATACACTGAAGACCAGTAATACCATGATTTCTTTATTGAAAGATTGCATCACTGCTGTTACCTGAGCTGGGAGAAGATGGTAAGAGGTGGAAATGTAGGGGGATCTGTATCACAGATTGCAAACATAAGGTTTTCTTTAGTGGTATTTTCCCATACCTGTTGCAATCCTGAAGTGTTAAGGTCATCTGAGAGCTGTCCTTATTGTCAGTAAGTAGTGGATCAAATAATTCCACTAGTTCTGGGTGCTCTGCGATGGCAGAGGGGGGGAGCGACACTGTTCCGTATACCTTGAGCGGGTGGGAGTTAATGGCAGGAGTCACAGAGTTCAGCAGTGTATCTTCATTTCGTGGTAAACTTACTGGAAAACTATTGTTTAAAGATGTCTGCTGTAGTCATCCGTGTTTAGACCATTGAGATCATCCCTACATATGCACCTCTATTATTCCCATAAAAGAAGTAGCTGATGTCATTGAGGTTGTCTCTAGATTTATGGAAGGTTCACATCATCAACACACTGAGAAGTAAAATAAATAAAATACAACCAGAGCTGTAAAAGAGAAGGGGAGGGGGCTTGTGAATGCAGTTTGTCCCATGTGCCTCCCCCAGGAATGCATGATACTCTGGAGATAGTGTGCTTCTGATCAGTGCTGTGTGAGAGAAGGGGGCAGAGGAGTGTGGTTTCTGTTTTTCACCATTCAGGTCAGCTTCCCACTTACACAGATGATTTGATTGCTAGTTCTCTTGCTGTCCTCTGGTGGGTCTGTCTCTCTTTCCCTAGAGATGAACGTAAACTGTATAAGATAGGGCTAAAATGAAGAAAATACATGACCATTTACACCAACAGCTTTGACTTATATTTAGCATTAGGCAGTGGTTTATTTTCAGAGTTCCACTCACTGGTTTAAACATCCTTTTTTTCTTGTTGGCTGAATCATCTATGCAGAGCAGCAGTTAGTAATGGATGAGAAGCCTCTTCTGTATGTATGGGCCTGTGGTAATTGTGAGGCATATCGTAATACCCTGCTCTTAAGTAACATTTTTTTTGCCAAATAATTATAAACAGATCATAGTTCCCCATTAATTTAGCACTTCAGGTTTTCTATACTGGAATATACATGATCCATTTCTCTCTTGAATGTCTTCATTAATGCTGTCTGGTCTCTGTCTATATTGCTTTTCAAGTGGCCCAGGGAGAGGTAGCAGATAGAATCATAGAATTGCCTGCGTTGGAAGGGACCTTTCAGATCATCTAGTCCAAACATCAACATAACACTGATAAAAAAGCATCACTAAACCATATTGCTAAGCACTACGACCACACATCTTTTAAATACCTTCAGGGATGGTGACTCAACCACTTCTCTGGGCAGCCCGTTCCAATGCTTGACAACCCTTTTGTGAAGAAATTCTGCCAGCCCCCACCTCTCTATGCCCTCCTCCCAGGTAGTTGTAGAGAGTGATAAGGTCTGCCCTCAGCCTCCTTTTCTCCAGGCTGAACATCCCCAGTTCCCTCAGCTGCTCCTCATAAGACTTGTTCTCCAGATGCGTCATGAGCTCCACTGCCCTCCTCTGGACATACTCCAGCCCCTCAATGTCTTTCTTGTAGTGAGGGGCCCAAAACTGGACACAGCACTTGAGGTGGGGCCTCACCAGTGCTGAGTACAGGGGGCCATCACTGTCCTAGTCCTGCTGGCCACACTGTTCCTGACACAGGCCAGGATGCTTTTTGTCTTCTTGGCCACCTGGGCACACTGCTGGCTCAAGTTCAGCTGGCAGTTGACCAACACCCTCAGGTCCTTTTCTGCCAGGCAGCTCCAGCCACTCTTCCCCAAACCTGGAGCACTGCAGGGGGTTGGTGTGACCCAAGTGCAGGACCCGGCACTTGGCGTTATTGAACCTCATCCCATTGGTCTCAGCCCATAGATCCAGCCTGTCCAGATCCCTCTGCAAGGCCTTTCTACCCTCAGGCAGGTCAACAGTCCCACCGAACATGAATATTCTAGCAGTGATTTCCTGAAAAGAGTTCTCAGTGCTTATACAGAAGGCATGAGCTGCGGGCACCAGATGTTGGGTATTTGTTGCTAGCAACTGTGAGAGCTTGGTGCAGTGTTACACCAAGGGTTTTGCTGTCATGGTGTGGGTAATGGTGTGGGTGTCAGGATATGGCAGGAAAAAGTTGCTGCCAAAGAAGTTACTGCTGTTGGAAGGGGAATTGCAAGTGCTTACTGAGTATTTCCTCTAGTTTTCCTCTTACGCCTAAAATGTGTTGCTTGCTTTTCTAAATATTCAGTGACAGCTATAAATGTGTAGGTCGTATCCTGATTAGTCATTCCAGTTTATCTATGTCAAGAATGTTCTGTTTTTCACATGTGGGGTTTTTTGCAGCTTTCCTTCACACAAGCCATAATTTTGCTTTTGGGACTTGCAGTTCAATCTAGATTAATAAGAGAGTTAGTGAGTTAGAGAATCTTATCTTTCTTTTCTTACACCTTTTTTAATGGACTGTGGGATGTGTTTGCATTTTTTCCTCAAAGGACACTTTCAGAGTAGTCCACCAAATTCTTTCCAAGAACAAATTCTTGTCTACAATATGGCAGGCCCTGAGGCCCCACCATAGTCATGAAGCTCTCTCAGTGCACCTCATGTTGACGCCTGGCTGGTGTTCAAAGAATGGCCAGTTGTTGCGTTTGGGAATGCACTCCTTGTTCTCCCACGTTCCCAAGTGAGATCCTCTCAGATAAAGTCTCCCCTTGGCTTCTGACAATAGGCAAAGCAAACAGAAGGTGGGTGGAAGGAAGAATTCTTATGGAAATACTGTAGAGGGAAGTCCCCACTAAGGTTCTCAGTCACAGTGCCATTCTTCTTTACATTTTTGCTGCCATGTGGAGCCTACATCTTGTGTGTCCTTTTTAGAGTCAGGCTGTGCAGTGTTTGAGTGAATGTTACTAGCACTTCAACAAAATTTGAAGGAGTTGTCTTTCTAACCAGACAACCAGACAACTTTCCTAAGACAAGCCACGCTAAAAGGCTCTACAGCCCTATATATTCCGCTCATACAGCGAGAGGAGCATTATAAATGTAAAGATAAATATATAAGTAAACATGGCTGTTTAATGGGTTGCTTGACTATGATAAAAGCAGCTTTTCTCAGCAGTAAAGCAGGGTTATTAATATAGAAAGAGGACTTCTCATGGCCTGGGACACAGCACAAGCCTCAGAGCAGAAACCCTCAGGATTTTGTCAGGATTTCAGTGAACAAGCAGCTGTCTGTACTGCGTTGCCTCTCAAGGCAGTAACTTAGTCCAGAAGTTCTCTTCAAATGTAAGAGAAGAGAGGCTGAGGAAACAAGCTGCAGCTATAGTTTTAGGCCTTAGAATAAAGTGTGGTTTAATTCTGATGAAAAAACAAAGTGGAGTTTTTATTCAGGCCTATCATGTTACTTCCTGGGCATGATGTGTTCAACTCAAATACTCTCAGACGATACTTCCCCTGTTCAGTCCTATGAAGTATCAACTCCTGTCATATAATTTAAAAGTCCTGTTCACCAGAGAGCCCATGGCAAACATCTTTTCCAGTGCTTTCATCTTGACACCGCAAAGTTACAGTGACACTGATGGCAAGTAACTTTCCCTGTTGAATTCTGTTAATTGTGTTGGATATAATTTTCTACAGAAACTGTGTGTCTGTTAAGAAAACTTTCTAGCCTCCTTGGTTTTTAAGAAGACCTTTGAAGTACATAATTAATACCTCCAGGAATGGCCGAGTCTAGCTGAGGCTGCACCAGGCAGTTCAAAACAGTAAGGAATGATCTATGCAGGACTCAGATTCTGGCTCTCTTTTGCAGTCTCTTCAGCCAAGCATTTCAGCAGGTGAGTTCTTGCATCACTGCAGGGAGGGAAATCCCTTCCTCACCCCCAGCATTCTGCAACGGGAATGAGGAATGCTCTCTTTCCAGTCAGTAGCAAATTCCTTACTCTTAAGATCGGGAGGGGGAAAAAAAAAAAATGAGCTAAGCAGCTTTGTACAACCCTACAAGCAGACTTAACTGCCAGAGGGTATACATGCTAGTAAACAGCCCTCATTTTAATAGTAATAATTTTTCCCATATCTTTGCACTTTTTTTTTTTTTTTGCTTCAGTGATGAATTCTAGCCAGTGAGCACGTTCTCCTCTCACACAACCACTTCTCTCTCACCACCACGTGGCTGCATGAGAGCTTTCTTACTGGTGTTTGATGAGCAGAACAGGAATTAAAACCTTCCATGTTTTTACTGCTCTTTTCTTAGACTCATATAGTCAGTGTTGACAACTCACAACATTATTAGAAATCCTTCTATGTATATTACTTCATATCTTGGCACTTGAGGTATGTTATTGTAGGTGAAACTTGTCTTCCAGCATTTTTTAAGTAAGTTTCATGGCTGTTGAGCTAATCCCAAAAATATGACCTCTGAAGATCTGGAGAACAGAAAGTAAATCCAAAAAACCTCAGATTTATTATTTTAAATCTCATGGTATTTATTCCAGTTCTGTGATATTTTTGAGCCTGACTCATGATGTTTGAATGTTTGAGGCTGACAATACAAAGATTTCATTCACACACTCTATGTTACACTGTGTTTACATAAGTAGTTAAGAGCAATGAGGAGAGCCCACCAGGAAAAATGTAGGAGATTTGGGAGGATGAGAAGATCATGACCCTTTTCCTCTGCTGCTGTAGAGCGGTTCATAATTCTGTGAGCTGTCAACAATATAAATGAGAATTTGTTTACTTACTTTTTTTTCAAAGCATGAACAAGGCAGGTATCAAATTGATAAAGTACAAAGAAAATACAGCACAATCTGTCTCTAAAACTATTATTTTCCATTATGCAAAGTATATATTTTTATTCTGAAATTTGTTTCTTCTTTGCATAGTATTTTAAAGCCAGGTACTTTCTCAGTAAGAGTCAAGTAAGGAGTGCA
>JAOXNO010000002.1:5747380-5782400 GCA_028565335.1 Limnodromus scolopaceus
CAAAGAAAATACAGCACAATCTGTCTCTAAAACTATTATTTTCCATTATGCAAAGTATATATTTTTATTCTGAAATTCTGAAATTTGTTTCTTCTTTGCATAGTATTTTAAAGCCAGGTACTTTCTCAGTAAGAGTCAAGTAAGGAGTGCAGTCATGAAAACGACCTAGGACTGAAATAGCTGCTTCTGGTTGTGCCTATTTGGCAATTGTAGTATGGAGGAAGTAAAAGTAAAAAATGTATTTACTGTTTTTACTCAAAAAAACCAGAACACACACCAACCCAAAATGCCCAGCCTTTGAAACGCAACAAATAGGATGACGCTAGGTAGTGTTTTAGCTCTGAGGAGTTGCTTCTGAAGGATTCTGACCATATCTGATGTCCAAGGCAACACTTTCGAGAGCTTCTATTGCCTTTTAGTCTGATTCTTTAGCAGTGCCACGAAACAGCAACTTGTCAGTGAGCTAGACGGTGTCTAGTAGAAAATAAATGGGCCTAAAGTAGTATCAGAAAAATCAAGGGAATTCAAAAATTCAAGCCCAACAAGTCCAGCTTTTTCATCTTCTGTGAACTTACTTGTAGTAAAGTAGGCTTTATCTGTACCTTCATAAGGGCTTAGAAGTTGAGAGAAGAGTTGGTAAGAGAATATGTCCACAAATGTAAAGGAAATACGTCCAAAGTAAATATGTCCACAAATGTGTAGTGGGCACCAGTAGTTAATGGCTGGGATATTAGAAAAGGATCTTTAATTTAGTAAACCATTACTATTTCCACAGTTTGAGGAATCTTAAAACACTGATGTCCAGCTGTAACCAAACATTTCAATAATGAAGTGAATTGTTTAATTGTCTAACTAACTCTTCAGATGGCAGCACTTCAAATTAGTGCATGATCTGTTGTACTCTGGCAGGAAGATGAGAGATTTTCTACTCAGAGATTTTGAAGTTGAACAAGAAAATGAAATTTGAAAATCAGTGTCCTATTCTTATGTGGGAAGTCCACTCTTTTCCTCTGGACATAAGAACCAAAGTGAGAAGAAAAAACAGGTTGCAGGTCTAAGGCATAAAAAATTTAGGGCGGACTAATGCGTGAGGAAGTAGTATTTATGATCTACGCATTTCTGAAGATAACTGAAAGGAGTAGCGTCCAGCTGAGTCACCTGTTCCATGGTCACCAACCTTACATAGTCTTTCAAGAGATCTTTCTTATCAAAACATATTTCTATTAATTTTAGCTGTTTTTCATACTAATTATATTAAAGGAAATTTATTTTAAGTCTTTCATACAACACATATTATATACACAACATGTTGCAAGTATTGCTATGATAAAATTCTACATTGTTGTTGAAGTAAAGCTGCAAGTTAACAGTGCTTTTCAGTGGCCAAAGAGGTAAAGAAGTAATTCTTTGGGAATATTTTGATAATTGGTTCAACATATAATCAGAAACTTGTGCGGTATTTAGAAGATGGATTACTGAACCGTTAGCAATTGAGCAATATGATCAGGTATCCATATTAATAAACATCTGTCACAACGGCATAGCAGATGTGCTAGGTGCCTACATAACATAAAATGTAAATTTTTGATGAGTGTGCGTTCTTATTTTTTACTACAACATGTATTAATTACATTATACATCATGACATTTGTTTCATTTTGCAACACTGCAAGTGCTTTTTTTAAAAAATCTGTGAGGACAGTTTTCTGATAAATTCGAAACCATGACTTTGCTAATTGAATGAACTGATTTTGAAGGGTGAATTTTACTGTCTTCCATTACCAACCTACAGCCTATCATTACAGGTTTGTTGCAGCATTTTGGTTGTGAAAATCCTGATTTTGGTACCTCTTTAGGATCAATACTGTCTTTAATTCCAATGTATTTTATAATGCATAGCATGTAGAATATACAACTTAATGTCTCACTTTCCTAAATGTCGGATATCACAATCAGGCAAAAATTGCCATTGTTTTCTGAAGATGAAACGTGAAAACTTGATGAATACAATTATAAGGCATGATACTTTAACTACCAGAAGACCGACTCCCTGACTCCAAAAATTTCTTTCATTCCCATGTTTTATGTCCTAAACTTCATTCATTCAATTTTAAATCCATTTATGATATTCGCAAAATCTTTGATCATTGTGAATTTTTTCTTTACAAAACACTAGATGAGCACTCTGAAAGACAATTTTTGCAGTATTTTTATATAGCATTAGTCATATACATCTTCTTGAGCAAAAATGTTAGCAGGTTACTGATAGGCCAGGTGAGGTTTTGACTAAAACTTTGGTATTAGTTTGTATTTTTTGGGGGGGTTGGGAGGGTGGAGGGGTGGGTTCAGAGGACTGATTCCTTTGTTGTGACATACCGGGTAGTTAAAATTATAATTGTACCACTGAAAGGTCTTGTTCTTTCAAGTAGCTTTTAAAGCTGTTAATGATAGCTTGTGGGCAGTGTTGAAAAATATGATTATTAATAGCACATGTTAACACCAGAAGTAGGATAGCACATGTAAACTCTGAAAATGGCATGACTGGTGATGAGCAAGATGATGTTGGATGTAGTAAAGGCATTCTGAAAGATTCATTCTTTCCCCCAGGAAGAAGTAAAGTATACCATATATTTTACTCTGGGATTCTGATGATGTAATTAAAAGCTTCTTCATAACTCTGTGTCCAGAGGGTAGTTGGCACCTTCAACCCTGAGCTTGGCCCTTCTGTATTTAAGTGTTTAGTTATGCATCTGTCAGAGTTCCTGATTTATTCTGTATTAGCTTATTTTCTATATCTAGAAATGATCGTACTTATTTGAGGTCAGAGGGGTAGGTACTTTCTGCTTGTTCATATATGCTATTCGTTTTACTGTTAAAACGTGTGGGGTCAGATCCTACTATGCACTGCTTCCCTGCTTTGTTCTGAAAACATGGAAGAGACTTCCAAAGTTAGAAAAACATGTGACAAGTCTGTCACAATCCAGCTGAAGGTGCTGTTGTGAGGACACTCACAATAGAGAGTCCAGAGAGAGATCAGCAGCCCTGTTTTAGAGAGATGATTTCCCACAAGAGCATTACCCTGTGCCAAGCTCTTGGTAACTCAGTTTTAACACTGCTCATGAGTGTCTGTGCACTGCTGTAAATTTTCAAAAGGTAAGGTCTGCCATTAAGTTAAAATTTTTTAATGACACAATTAAACAAGAAATAAATACCCTTAAAAATGATAGCGTAGCAGTCATAAAGCACCAAATTAAAATTTGCCTTCTGAGTTTTAACCTTTACCTTTTTGAATTCACTGGGGTTTAATTGCTGTACTAGGCCTTGCTACAAGGCATGTTCTGAAACAGTAAGGAAATAGTCTGGGTGTATATGCGGCTGGATTGTTTTAAATAAAAAAGGTTAATAGAAAACAGATGCAACAAATGATTTTCAGAACAATTAATTTGCTTTCTCTTATTGGAGAACTGAAAAGATACACTTTGAAGAACAAAGGGAATGCTGCTTTCATTTTTTAAAGGTTACAGCGTAGCAAGAGGATTTTATAAGACAATATTGACTTAAGTGGCATTGCTATTGTGTTTGCACTGTGCTGCTTACATTCATATTTTGTTTCATTAGTAGCTCTCCATTGGCTTTTTTCTGCTTCTAGGCTGTTAAGACTTGTTTTTTCTAGACCATGTTACAACTTTTGTTGAAAATTCAATACATGGTCCACAAGATTGGGAAGCAGTTAGACCACTCTGCAGTGGGAGTCCTTAGAGAGAATGCTGCGACTTTCTGACTCAGCCGTGGTTCACCTCTGTGCTTTGAGAAAGTGCAGATACAGAGCTGCAGTGGTGTTATATTTGAAATGTATTCCATGTTTACTCTTTCAGCTCTCACAGGAGACTACTCTAAGTACCTACAGTGCCTGCAGAACTATCATGGCCAGTATATCTGGCCTGTTTGTAGAGGGCAAGATTTGACATCTCCTTTTGCATTTTCCACTTCGTTGCATAATCCAGGTGAAATTGCAAGGAAGCTGTATTTAAGAACATGTATGCATACAGTTTTAATGTTATTTGTTTATAACCAGTAGTTGCTTAGGGAGAGGCTTGGATTTTAAAAAATTACTCAAACATACAGTATGAAAAGCTATTGGATGGTTTCATAACTTAGAGATGTTAAGGTCTCTGAATAATTTCTGTTCATGACAGGGAAAATATGAGAGGGGAAACTGATGAGGCAAACAGCAGAGACTTTTCCTGTGATCAACAAAACAGTAACTGTAGATAAGTAACATAATGATTAAAATGACAGACATCCAAATTAAAGCCCATGACTGGCAAGATCTGCTAACCTTCTTAGCAACTGAAAAATCAAAGTGTCCTTTGAAAAGGATGTGGAAGCAGAAAGAGATGGAGAAACATCCAAGAGATAATGAGAGGATAAAGAGGTGAGAAACAAATAATTGATGCCTGGTTTAGATACCCAAACTCACTCGCTTGTGATGATGTGGTATTCTTTTACATTGTACCAATAATGTCTGTATATAGATGTGAAAAACAGATCAGAGGGAGATTTGAGGAGAGATTTCTGGTGGCACAGGAAAAAGTGGCTATGAAACAGCCGGCTGGGGGAATCAGTTTCTACATCTGTAAATTGTTTCCTCTGTAACTAAACAAAACACAAATGATTGAGCTTCAAAGGTGGCATCTGCTCAGTAATGGCATCATCAAATACATTCAGTTGTGCTATATTGTACAAATCACTGCTTTTTTTACAATTTCATCTCTATTTTTAATAAACTGCTACCAAACACAAAGTTGTTTCTATGTTTACGTGCACTTACAGAGCTGAAAATCTAAGAATTGCGAGCTTTTTCCATACATGTGCACACATGTGTGCACACAGACAGACACCCCTGGACGTTTGGACTTCTTTTGTAGTCTTTGAAGAAACACATCATCAGTGTCCAGTTTACACCCAGTTGAGATCTGCTGCAGGAAGGCAGCTTCCTGCCTTCACAGTATTTTTATCGCCACAGACTTTTGGCATTCTTTTCTTTTTTTTCTTTTTACTTTTCTTAAGTCCAGTGTAAAATCCACTGATAAAGTAATTTAGTAACAGGAGCTAGCTTTGTAAAGCACTATGAATTGCTTCTATCTTCAGATCACAGAGACAATTTAATGTTGTTATTATAATATATATATAATTATATGGTGTTTTGTTTCTTTGTTTTTAATATATACATCTCCTGCAACTGGTCTCAGCTGGGTAGAAATCGGATGTTTCATTAATGCATTTCAGCAGAGTTGGCAAGAGAAGTCCAAGCGTCTTTGACAACATTTGGACTTCTGGATTTATAGTTGAAGGGAAGGGGTGTCTGTCTGTGAGCACAAGCGTAAGTATGGGAAAATCTCACAAGTCTTAGATTTTCATCTCTGTAAACATACAGCCAGTTCTGTGTTTGGTTTTTGGACCTAGAAATATTCAATGCATATACATACACATCAGAGTCAGACACGTACAAACATCTCCTTTTGATGCTTTGCTTTCCACATCGTGTTGTTGCTATGACTAGTTTTGCCAGACTTCTGATTTAAGAACTTGTCATCAGGGTTTCAGCTGCTCTTCCACCTCCCAGGCTACGTGTACAGCTTCTCTCCTGACATACCTTCTTTTCTGTTCCCACTTGACTTCTGCCTCATGTTCTTTTCTCTTCCATACTATTTTAAGATGTAGTTCCAAATTATGAAGCATCTTTGACAGGTAACATAATGTTCAGTAACTATTCAAGTAATATCAACATTTTTTCCCTACCAACTATTTCAGGATTTCTCAGTTTCAAAAGTGTCATGATTAGGATGATGGAGCAGCACTCTGCTATACAGGACTACATTTTGGAGCAAGAATTCCTCAGTGTTAAGCCATATGCTTTTTAAAATTGGAGACCAGCAATAACACTTCTAGTGACAGCTATTTTGCAATGCTGTCATGTCCACCTTTGACCCTGCAGCCAAGTTTGTAGTGCCTGGATTTTTCTAACAAAGTTTATACAGCTGACAAAATAGGATATGTGAGCCTAGAAACAAGAGCGCTTTGTCCTTTTCATGTTTAAATAGCTCTATTCCTACTCCATTACTCAAAACAGAGAGAGGAAGAAAAACACAGTGGATCATAAAGAAAAGGTCTCTTCTGTGTGTTAATATTATCAAATTAGTTTATCCAAACAATAACCCAAATGAAGAGCATTTTGTTTGTTGTTACGCAGTCACATTGTATTTTACAGGGTCAGAAATGGCCTGCTTTGGGAGCACCATGAAGAGGTCAGGAACAGACCTGATGGGAAGGATTTTTTTATCTGTCTTTAAGCCCCTTTAAGTAGGTGCATGAGCTAAAATAATCTTCTTAAGCTTCTGCATGCAGATCTATGTTATATATAGTAATTCTGTTATTCGTAAAAGCTTGCCCAGTACCACAGAAGTCTCACAGATTAGGCAGGGATGCTTCAGCACCTGCTGGAGGAGAATCATGGACTAAGTTTGTAAAATGAAGGGGATGTTGGTACAGTGATTTGGAGAGAGAACTAAGTGAAATATCTGAAAGAAAATCCAGCCAGTGAGATGGATAGCTCAGGGAAACAACCTCCCAAGCAGAGTGTTTTTTCATACTTACCAGAAAAAATGCAAGTAAATACAAAACTGGTAGGAAGCCGTCTACTGGCCGTGGAAAACAACATAGATGATTTAATAGACTTTCTGTGTCTCTTAACATCTGGATTCAGGGAATTAATCTGAGCTAGTGGCATTCTGAATCTGCTGATCTGGTGCTAAATCAGTAAAACTGGGAATTCACAAAATGCACAGCTGCGCCAATGACATTAGAAGGCAACGCGTATTGAAACTGGTAGTCACTCACCAAACAACATGAAACTTCTTTGTTAAATTTAAAATAATAAAATCGTCAGACTGGAAGAGACTTCAGAAGGGGACTTAAATCATCCCATCATTCATAACAGATGTCTCTCTGGTCCTGTCCATTGGTGGAGATGCCAGTCTCCTGGCTGCTCTGTGCCAGTCCTCATGATCTTAGCACCTCACCTGTAACTTCTTTTCTGGAATATAAGCTCAATCCTGCCTCCCTTATGCGCCACAGCCATGAAGCCCATTTGAAGACTGCTGCGAAGTGTATCCTGCAGCCATGCTCCTGCTTATGCTTCCTCCTTGAACCCTCTCCTAACTTTGAAATTTCTGTATCAAAGAAGGGTTTAAGCCCTTCAATTTTTCCTTATTGGTCATATTTACAATATGTCTAATCATCCTATTTGCACAGTCTCTAATTGTATCAAATCTTTCTTCATGGAAACCCCCACAGAACTGCAGCTCCAGGCTTACCAAAGCTGAGAAAGCAAAAGGAGAACTTCATTTTGGATATTCACCTCTTTGTGTACCATGGTGTGGCATATACTATTTTCATCACAGCAGTACCTCAGGGACTCTAGTTCAGACTGACCCACTGTTAATAACCCCTGTATCTTTTTTAAAACCTGCTATGTAGGCTAGATCGCTCTCTTTCTATGCAGTTGATTATTTATGTCCAAATTTGGAGTTTACAGTTGTCCCCATAGAAATTTCATCCTGATTTTTTTTTCCTCTCTGTTTCTTCCATTTGGCTGGTGATTCAGCAGATCTGGTGTACTCTCACAAGTATTCTTTTAAAAGTATTTAGTGGAATAGAATTGCCAAACATCATAAATTTGGACTAATGGCCCATTATGCCATACCCCAAGGCAGTTAAACCTGTACTTTATTTAAAAGGATCTGGGTTTTACGTGAAGGTAAAAAAAGGAGCAGAGATAGTTCTTAGTTGTTGTGTAGAAAAGGAGCTGTCTTTGTATATGTAATTTAACACACTGGTTTCTCAACACTTTTTAATATAAGCCTGAGGCCTTTTTAAACACTATTCCTAAGCATTAATTTCAAGATTTAGCTGTGGTTTATAGCTCATAAGCATCCTGCCCCACATTTCTTAGAGAATGTAGTAGAGAAGAACTTGAACCACTGGTGCAATTAGGTGGCAAGTGGAGCTGAAGTCTTGTCAGTCCTCATCATTGCTGAGTTCCTCCAACGGCTCTCATGGTGGTCCTCTTTGTGGTAGAAATGCTTCATTTGTTTGACATATACCTTTCTTGGGTACAATTGCTTCATTCTCGTTAGCCAGATCCTCTGAGAGATTTCCACAGGTACAAGAAAATTGCAAGGAAGGGTTAGAAGGGAAAATGTCAGGAAAGGCAAATGGAGGGTATGGGGAAGCTTGAAGTACTTAATCCTGGATGCATGGAATTGCATTTGCAAATGCATTCCTCACATAAACTATTATTCTTCTATAAACTCTGATCAATTTACTAAATACATTTTCCATAACAAGATGATTATGTAGAAAAATAACATGTAAAATACCCTATTCTAGGCTGTTACAAATGTGTGCTTCCAAAGTTGACAATAAAGAACTGTAATTAGTAAAGGATACTTTTTTCCCCAAGAACAAATAGTTCTTTGAAAAGATTAAACATCACCTGCTGTGTGTTGTCATCATGGTATTTTTACGGAATGAAATGTTTTTATAACTAGATAGGATAATATTTTTAGGCTAGATGAGGTTTTTTACTGGAATGACTTGCCGCCTTTATATATGAAGCCATATTGTCTTCAAGGAGGAGACTCTTCTCATTTGAACAAAGAAGTGTAGTCACTTTTTTCCATGTTTTCTACTTACTCTGTCCATTGCAGAACTTGTGAATTGATGTAAGGCCTTCAGGAATTAAATGTTTATATAAAAAATCAAAGTATTCTTGTCAAACATGTTAAATGCAAAGTTGAATTTAGCAGGGTTGCTCACTCTATGTATGTGTGAAGAATAATTACCAGTTGATTTTAGTTTAGCTGAAGTATTTCAGCATTGAAGAAGCTGAAGCAAAAGTGAATATAAAGATAATGGTTGTCAATATTACCTATCTTAAGTAGTCATATTTTACTTCTTAGATTCTAGAAACATCCTCATGTAATCAAAGAACGGTGTGGGGTCTTTTGAGGGGGTGGGGAGGGAGTTTGTACCAAAAAAGAAGAGGTTGGCTTCTAGACAAACAGTTCACAAGAACTTTACAGTTTTCCTAAGCTGAAAATTGTTCTTTGACTAATTTATGAAATTATTTGGAAAGTACTTTGAGATACGTCGTATCTGTATTTCGAGTGGCATTTGTTAGTTTCAATTGCAGTGCTGTTCATGTATTTCCATTCATGCTTGTGTACACCAATTAAAAAAACCCCACCAAACCCTAGTTTTCCCTGGCTGTATATCCATAATGAGTCTCAGAAGACATCACTGTGCTGAACTGGTTTTGAACTTATTAACTAGAAAATTTCTGAAAGAGAAAGGAACTTAAACTTCATACATACAAAGGAAAAGCAAACGGCACAAGTACTCTCTAAAAATCCATGTCTGTGGGATTTGGCATGGGTTGTGCTTCCAGTATGAAAAAACAGTGTGACATCTTTCTGGTACTTCTGCATCCAGTTGATGCCAAACAATACAAATTTGTGGGACATGAAAACAAAACAGTTGCGGGGTGGGGGGGGGCAGGGATTTAATTAATATTGCTTCTGTATGGATTAGTTGTTTTATTCAATTGAGTTCTGTGCCTAATTTGCATGGATATGATTTATTCTCAGTTTTTGAATACTGTAACAGCGTTCTTTCTTTCATTTGAAGGGGTAGAGGACCACTGAAGAACACATCTGATGTAATTAATGCAGCAAAAATGATTTCAGAGTCGGGATCAAGGATGGATGTCCTGGCACGGCTGATTGCCAATCAGGTAGGTTATTTATGCAGCAACGCATTAAACTTTGTTACAGATTAATCCGTCCACAGAACCTCCAACACCTGAAAAGGTCACTTCCAAAAGAGCTTGTGACATTTTTAGATCTACCTGTCTGATTTTCCTTTTCTTCTCAGTTTCTGAAGTGATGGATGTATAGATCCTGTCTTAATTGTATGTGTGGATTCTCTTCTTCATGCGTATCAACATGTCTGTTTATATACATTTAAAAACACACATAAATGTATATGTACTTAGATCACAGGTGTTTATGTACATATGTGTATATTTGTGATCTCCTTTAAGCTGTGAATGCAACTTTTAGATGTATAGTGTAGTCCATTCTTGACTTTGGGGAAATCACCCAGAAACACCTGGAGTTGTGTCAGGTGAGTCGGTTTAGATGGGGGAGCACAGGATTGTGGCGTTACTGCCTTAGCCAGGTGTGAGGCTCCAGCACCGTGCTTAGTAAGGTTACTGATTTTTCTTCTCAGTGAAATTAATTGATTTCCACCCTAAGCTCTAGATACGTTACAGAATCTGTGCTTCTGCTGTACCTAGGTTATCTTCCCTATCTCTTACCCCAGCACTGGCTGTTTCTTTGGAGCACTGATGTCTAATGGTTTTCCATATAAATAGCCTTCAGGATAGTCAGAGTTTTGGCCTTTGCATACCTGCAATCTTGAGGGGTTTTTGTTTTTTTTTTTTTTAGCATTTAAAAGAAACACATAGGCAAAAGGTTAGAGCTCTAAGGTCTACTTTTATTTCCATTGGATTTTTAAAGCATCAGATAGTTCAAAAAAAACCACACCAAAACCCCAAACCAGGATCTACGAAAATGGATGAGCAGGCTCTTTACCCAGCAAAGACAACTGCATAGTAGTGTAGTAAATGAATACACTGAGCGACTCGTCACATGCAGCCCTCTTCACCTTGTAAGGTCGGTTGTTTTAGGGCCAGACACTGCCAATAGAACAGTGTAATGAAATGTGAGTGTGCAAGTATCAAATCTAAAACACGTTCCTAGTCTTTGTGACTGCCTTTTAGGCACAGGGCAGCATGGTATAGTCACTGTCTCCCACACTCTCACACTGTCTCTCCTCCCCTCCCTTAGATTTTCATATACAATGCTTGCTTTTCTAGTATCTATGAAGCAGCAACAATGTGTTAGTGTTCTCTGTCACACGTCTCTGAATTCCCAATAACAAGACAAAGAATTTCTATGCTTGATCTATACAGTTATGATCTGATTTGGGGAAAAACTAGGTAAAATGTCCACATTTCTGATCTTGACAGGTATTCTTCCAGCACATCTCTCTTTTTCAAGAGCATTGGAGAATGGCTCCTTTCAAGATTTTATCAATTACAAATTAAAATTCAAAACTGTAACTTATCACTGGTCTATTTCAGAAAATGATGTGATACCAGAGCCAAAGATGAGGGTCATAGTCTCTTGCTGTTTTTAGAATAGGAAATCCAGTCTGAAATACTTCTTTCCTAAATTTTTTTCTTTTCCTGTATTATTACAGCGACTCCAGACTAGAAACATGAACAAATTAGTGTGAGGAAAAAGTAGCCATGAATCATTAGTGCTAATAATTTGTGCATACCCTCTTAGCTGCTGGGAAATGTGACATCATTCCAGTTGTAACCTTTTTACTGGATTCACTCAAATTATTTCCATTTGTCCTAGCCTTGAGGTGCCTGACCCCTGGTACTTATTCCCTGTGGCATCTTGTGTGCATCTGAAATACACTAGTCAGTTATAGGGGTATTTTAGATGTGAATTCACGTTATAAGCACTAGAAGCCAATGAGCATATACAATTTTTAAAAAGGAAAAAAATGAAATGAACCAAAGCAGCCCTTCCAGTACCTCTGTGGTGAACAAACTACAGTCATTGCTAGACACGTGTCAAACAGTAAAAAAGAGAATCTCACCTTTACTCCTCCTATTACAAAGGTGCTTAATATGGTCTGCCCATTCCTTAGATGGCTGGAAATCTTTTAACTTCTATAACTGTTTCTGCCCACACCAAATCATCCTGTAACTTCCAGAGCTCTTTTCTCACTGTGGGGTGTGGTTTTTTTTTTAAATGCAAGGTATTTGTGGAGACCAATAATTCCTTTTCTCAGCTGTTACTTTGCCGAGTTTCCTATGCCGCCTTCTCTTGGGGTTGTAAAATCATTTACATTCCTCTGTGCTGCCTAACTGCTGGTCTCTGAAGTTGATCCAAACTGAAGGAACCCTTCAAGAATTTGGTGCCCAGACTGGCACATGAATTCTGATCAGGTTTTAGGAGTGCCTTTCTCAGCAGCATAAATGCATCTTAGTGGAATATTTCACCTGTTGCCTTTCAGTAACATCTAAATTACGTGGAATCTTTATTCCATGTAAAAATGGATTTGTTTGATTGGCTTCAAAAGTGAAAATAGATGATAGCTCTACACTGTACAATTTTCAAGTAACTGTTCTAGGTCTCTGCATTCTTTCTGCGCATACTTTTCTTGATACTTTTCACCACTTGCTGTTGGGCTTTGGCTACCCTGTAAGTATTGGTTACCACTTCTGATACTGCCATTTAATTAGGCCCCATCACTTTACTGTTCACAGTAGTCCCATGACTCAACTATTACTCTGCCTTGCAGTTAACAGGACCACAGTAATGTATGATAGCAATTTCAGTATTCAAAGCTACGTGCAAGGAAGCAAAACAAAAACCTCACTCTGTTTCCTCCATCTCACTTCAGACCTGAGCAAGAACCCAAAATAAGCAATCACTGCATAAAGAAGAATCGTTGTCTCAGCTCCTTGACCTTCTCTTGTTCATGAAACATTTTCAGATTAAATCCTTTCATTCACACTCTGTGTAATTTCAGAGATTCAGAACTGAGAGCCGTAGAATTACATTGTTCACACAGTTTTTCTGTTAGGAGGGGAAAAAACCCAACCACCGCACCCTGAACTTGTATTTGCAGTATTTTATAACTCATCAGCCACAACAGCACCGTTCCAATACATTGTTCTTCATTTCAGATTTTTATAAATCCCTGTGGTTGAAGGAAAGGGACACCTGTGTGTACAATTAACAGAATTCCGTTATATTTCAGTCCATATTCACAGCACTTTAAGATGACTCAGAGTTAACAACTGTAAAAATAATCACAGTACCACATCAACATAAACGTAGACAAATTAATCACAAGTACATTGATAATAAATTCAGTTTAAAATAAGATTGTTCTGAATTTGTTGTCCAATTTGTGACCTGAAAACCCTAAGATAATTAATGCAGTTAGTACATCCTGGTCTTAATGGAACGTGCTGTAGGTTAAGATCTTTATTAAAAGCCTCCTCAGTATTCCAATCATTTTGCACCAGGAGGTGATGGTCTTTTATGATCCAAGTAAGAAAAGGCACTCAGACTGCGTGAGGTGTCATTTAAAATGCTGTTTGTCACAGCTGTAAGGCAAGAATAGTGTAATCGAACATCCCCTTCAATGGTGGGAACCCCAAGTGGTGTAGCATTGAACGGGCCTCCGATCTGTGTGGGTTTATACCCAGTATTACTCACCATGAAGAAAGATTCAGATTCTAGAATGCTGCTGACTTCATTAGCAAAGGAATGGAATCACAGTAAAACAAGAACAATATTGTTTACAGAATTTCCTGTGGAATTGTCTTGATCTTTTGTGCTGCTGCTGTCCAGTGGCTTTTTCACTTGGATTGTGAATGTTGGTTTCACTGTGTTTCTAATCACTGCATAATATAGCAAATCACTTTGAGGTTACTTCTATTAGGTAAAGCGTCTTTTGGATGCAAGTCAGTTTTGATCCTGTTCTTATGGAATGATCTTGTTAACACTCCACTACCTTCCATATGTATGGGACAGAACCTCTCATAATTTGCCAGGATCCCTAGCGAAGAATGTGAGGCATTAAACTGGTAACTATGAATTGCCTGTGGGATGATTTAACTCAGAATTTATTAATTGTCCTTCTGTTGCAGCCTAGTGTTTGGGTTCACTAGTAAGCAAGTGTTGCTTGTACCAGATGCTTCTGAGCGATATGTAGAGAATTCCTTATGGAATATCCTCTCTACAGAGTACGTTTCTTTCTAACATCTGTTTTGTAGTTGATTTGGATATGCTATAAGGCATGAGGTTTTAATTTATTTTTTTAGTATTTTATCCTGCTTAGAGTAGTAATAGAATGTTATCTTTACCCCATCTCTTTGTATTGTGTTGGTCCCTGTCTTGATCATGTAATCTTGTAAAGTTTTATGGGTAAAGTACATAAAAATGAGCACACTTGGTCAGATAATAGGTTCATTTAGGCCAATATCTGTGGCTGACAATAGTTAATAGTGAATATATACAGAACTTGGTGAGATGATGGGATGTGTTTCATGGCACTTCCACAATATGATCTCCCAGCCCCCAGCAACCATTCAATAATTTACTTAACCAGGTATATTTTTGCTACATTTGATACATTAAATAGTCCTTGACACTTTTTTTTCATTAATTTGTCCAGTAATTCCTTTAACCTGTGTAAGCTTTTACCATAACCATTCTGCAACAAAGATTTCTGCAACTAACAACACAGTGTTAAGAACCATCTCCTTTGTTTTGAACTCATGCTAGTTACTTTTAGTGGCCTTTTGGTTTTTTGTACTGGAGGAAAGAATACCTGTCTTCATGAAAATCTTTGTTGTCCTTTTCCTCTTTTCTTCTGTGCCTTGTAACGGGCGAGAACAGGGACAGATGCATCATACCTACACAGGGTAGTAAAGCTGTGGGTATAGAACAGAGTTGTACAGCTGCATAATTACATTTCAGAAGTCTTTTACTAATAATGCCTGGCACTTGCCTTTCTTGAATGCCACTGAGCACTGAACCAGTGTTTTCATAGAACTATTCTAACTTCATGGTCTTGCTCTTGAGTGGCAATTTCCTGGTCTTTGATGCGTATCATCTTTAGCATTCCTAAAATGTTGCACATTTCTTCTCTAATGGTGTATCAGGAAGATAGTAAATGTGACTGGCCTGCTAATGTTATTACATAAAAGAGAACTATCCCATGAGGTTAAAATATTCTTTTCTCTGAACTTCTGTAACTGACATTGGCACTATTTAAAGTGGATGAGATGCTGTATTGGCACCTTACCTGCCCATCTCTTGAGATTTTCCACTTGTATTTAACAAGAGGAAAAGAAAAAATTGATGAGCAAACATCTAATCCCAGGAAATACACCCCGTCTTGATCAAATCAGTTCTGACGCATAAAGGGATTACAGTTGCATTTAACTGAAAGGACATATTTTTATTAATTAAAATTAATTAAAATTAAAAGAACAGTGAGTATTCCAGTATTCTAAACAGGTGCTGAGATACCAGTATTTAAATACTCATTTGTGCAGTTCCTAAAGCAGTGTTGAGTAAGAAAGAAACAAAGACATATTTTAATATAGTTTTCCATAATACACTAACACTTTGAAAACAACGAAGATAAGAAGGAGAGTACATTGAGAAACTCTTCTGTTTTTCTTCTATACTATGCCAAAGCACAGAAAACATTTTAGTAATGGATCTAGAAGAACACAAGGTAAGGAGTGACGTTTAATTCAAATTACTTACTTTAAAATTGTTCAGTTTCTTCGTTATTCCTTATTATCTTTTCCTAAGTCTAAAGCATGAACTTGTTTGCTTAACCACACATTTCTATTCTACTGCATAGTCTTGAAGAGTAGAATCATCACACCCCCATTTTAAACAAGTACCAAGTTCCTTCAGCAAAGCCAGTAGTTTAGGTAAAGTATTTAATGGATCAGGTAGATTTGGTGCTTTTTCTGACTTCTACCAGGTTTTGGATTTAAATCACTGCTGCGTTGACCACAATTGACCAAATTAGACCAAAGGTTTCATAACTCTACAAAACCACAGATGGTTGTTGCCAGTGCAATTGGTGGGAATATATATGTCATTTTTTAATACTCAAAGCTGAACACAATTCCATATTGAAAGAAAGTGATCACATTGGTAATGTAAGTACAGCACACAGGCTAAAAACCTGTATCTATCTGAAAAACTGTGGGGATCTATTTCTTGTTTATTGTGCTCACTTTTTAGAGCTGTGGTAGTACGATAGGGACTCACCATTCACCTTAAGATCCCTATATTCTGCTAGAGCAATGAAAAGCAGCTTTAGAACAAATAGTGCCAGGCCTTAGGTGTCCAGCCTGGTGCTCACAGAGCACTATTTCCCTTCCCAAGTACTCCCAAGTATTTGGGAGTTCACAGAACTGAGGGTAGAAAGATGCTATTTTTATAAAAAATACTGTGTTGTTAAAAGTATTGAAATCCACAAGTTTTCTGTAGGACAGTCTTATTTTCCTGTTCGGACTGACACAGAAGATCTGCAGATCAGGTTGAATAAACTCTGGATGGAGCAGAAAAAATACAGATTGTATTATAAGATAAAGCATAATTTCATATAAACGCTAACATTGCTCTGCATTTATGTTTACATTTGCCCACATAAGTATCACTTGTAATGTAGGTGTCTTCTTACAAAGAAATCATACCCTCTTAGGAATTAAAGAGAAAGTAATCATTCTATACATGAAAGAATTTGTTTAGAAATACTGCTAAGGCAAGCCCAGCAGTGCTAAATAAAAAGTGAACATGGGGAAGGTTAGGATTATTCTGAGCTTCGCCGATGACTTTGTTAAAAAGCTTCACAAGAGGAATAAACTATGCAACTTGATACAGCTGCGGTGAAAAGCAAGGTTACTCTGCGTACAGTTGGAATACTCCTATTAACCTGATGCCTGACACAAGTTGCTGAAATGCTTTATTAATTGTTCTTTTCTTAATCTTCAGTGTCCAGACCAATCGTGCAAACAGGATTTATTGGCTTACTTAGAACAGATCAAGCTGTACTCCCATCAGCTCAAAATCTGCAGTCAAGTTAAAGCAGAAATCCAGAACCTGGGTGGAGAGCTTATAATGTCTGCTGTAAGTAGAAGAATCATATTAATTACTCTGTTAATAATAAATCTTAAATTTGAGTTTGCTTTCTTGTGCTTTTGAGATGTTCCAGTGTAGTCCTAAATCCTCCTTTATTCCCCACTGGTTTTTTTTACACTCACTTAACACAGTGAATCTAAGACAGTGAAGCGTAAGACTGGTGGCTTAAAAGAACTAGCAATCACTTGCATTTTTTTTTTCTTTTAAATTCTTAAAACATACTATTCTTCACTGTTACTCTGGAGTAATTTGGTTTCAAGAACTGTGACCCATTTTAAGGTAGTGGTTCACTTGCTTACATATATGGAATATGCAGAAAAAGAAATCTCTAGAGATGTACTTCCAGTTCAGAAGGAAACAACGGACATTCTACATCCCTACAGAAATAATAAAATTAAGAGCAAGGTGACTTGATTCTTGAGTAGATTTCTTGATTTTGCATTAATATAAGAGTCATTAGTTCCATTACAGCTAAGGATCATCAGCCATGGAAAAGATACTGTTTGTGATTTTGTGGAAATTTTATGCACTTTTCCTCAAGACAGATCTGATCACAAGTATTCATATAATGCCTTTGCCTTCACATATTCTTTGATTATTAGTGTTATTACCTGTAGCATATGGGATTATGATTTCAACACATAAAATCTGCTAAATGGTATATAAACTGGGTAACAAAAGCTTCCCACGTTCTTGCCATTTAAATACTTTATGATAACTTCAAATTCATGTAGTCTGGAATACATATATATCAGTAAAACTACTAGTACATTTTACGTGGTTTATAAACTAATCAGAAATAAACCCTCTATTGCTGAGTGAGATTTGAAACACTGTATTTATAGGATATTTTTAATGGCTATTCAAATGAAAATTCAGAGACCATATTTAAACCTCTGAAACCTACAGATACGTAATTTTGAATTGATTGTATACCTTCTGAAGCAAATACTTGTGATCACTTGGATTGTAAATGAATCAGGTTTATCACAGAATCATAGAAGGGTTTGATTTGGAAGGGAACTTCAAGACCTTCTAGTTCCAACCCACCTCCCACTAGATCTGGTTGCTCAAAGCCCCATCCAGCCTGGCCTTGAAAACCTCCAGGGATGGGGCATCCACAGCTTCTCTGGGCAACCTGTTCCAGTGTCTCACCACCCTCATTTTAAAGAATTTCATCCTAATGTCTAGTCTAGTCTAAATCTCCCCTCTTTCAGTTTAAAACCATTATCCCTTGCCCTGTCACTACACTCCCTGATAAATAGTCCCTCCCCATATTTCCTGTAGGCCCCCTTTAGATACTGGAAAACTGCTATAAGGTCTTCCCAGAGCTTTATCTTTTCCAGGCTGAACAACCCCAAGTCTCTCAGCCTGTCCTTGTAGCATAGGTGCTCCAGCTCTCTGAGCATCTTCATGGCCCTCCTCTGGACTCGCTCCAACAGGTCCATGTCCGTCTTACGTTGAGCGCCCCAGAGCTGGATGCGGTACACCAGGTGGGGGGGTCTCACAAGTGTGGAGTAGAGCGGGAGAATCACCTCCCTTGACCTGCTGGTCATGCTTCTTTTGATGTAGCCCACCATGTGGTTGGCTTTCTGAACTGCAAGCGTGCATTGCTGGCTCATGTTGAGCTTCTCATCCGCTAACACTCCCAAGTTGTCCTCCTCAGGGCTGCTCTTGGCCCAACCTGGATTTGGGCTTGGAATTGCTCTGACGCAGGTGCAGGACCTTGCACTTGGCCTTGTTGAACTTCATGAGATTTGCACAGGCCCATCTCTCAAGCCTATAGGGGTCCCTCTGGATGGCATTCATTCCCTCCAATGTTTCAAGTGCACCACAGAGCTTGGTGGTGTTGCCAGACTTGCTGGGGGTGCCCTCAATCCCAACATCTGTGTTGCTGACAAAGATGTTGAACAGCACTGGTCCCAGTAATGACCTCTGAGTTACACCAGTCGTCCCTGGTCTCCACTTGTATATCAGGCTATTGACTGCAACTTTTTGAGTGTGACCATCCAGCCAATTCCTTATCCACCAAGTGATCCATCCATCATATTCACGTCTCGCCAATTTAGAGACAAGGATGTTGTGCAGAACAGTGTCAAATGGCCTTGCACAAGTCCAGGCAGATGATGTCAGTCGCCTTTCCCTTTTGCACCAATGCTGTAGCCCCATCATAGAAGGTCACCAAACTTGTCAAGACATGATGAGTCATGATTTAGTGGAGCCGTGTTGGCTGTCGCCAGTCACCTCCTTATTTTCCATGTGCCTTAGCTCCAGGAGGATCTAGTGCACCCTCTTGCTGGGCACAAAGGTGAGACTGACTGGCCTGTAGTTCCCCAGGTCTTCCTTTTTTCCCTTTTTGAAAATGGGGGTTATGTTTCTCCTTTTCCAGTTAGCAGGAACCTGACCTGACTGCCACAACTTCTCAAATATGATGGCTAATGGCTTAGCAACTTCATCCCCAGTTCCCTCAGTAACCGCAGGTGCATCTTGTCAGGTCTCATGGAGTTGTGCACCTTCAGGTTCCTCAGATGGTCTCAAACCTGATCTACAGTCCTTGCCTTTGCCTTCTGCCATTGGGCAGTGTGGCTACAGCCCGTGCTGGTGAAGATCGAGGCAAAAAAGTCATTTAGTACTTCTGCCTTTGCAGTATCCTGGCTAACCAGGTCTCCCATTTGCTTCTGGAGAGGGCCCACATTTTCCCTAGCCTTCCTTTTATCACTGACGTACCTGTAGAAGCTTTTCTTGTTGCCCTTGACATCCCTGGCCAGATTTAACTCTCACCTGGGCTTTAGCCTTCCTAAACTGGTCCCTGGCTGCTTGGACAATTTCTCTGTATTCCTCCCAGGCTACCTGTCCTTGCTGCCATCCTCTATGACCTTCTGGCGATTTTGCTCTTTGTTGGGATGCATCACTCCTAAGCTTGGAGGAGGTGATCCTTGAATATTAACCAGCTTTCCTGGGCCCCTCTTCCCTCCAGGGCTTTATCCCACAGTACTCTGCCAAGCAGATCCCTCAAGAGACCAAAGTCTGCTCTCCTGAAGTCCAGGGTAGCGAGCTTACTGTGTGCCCTCCTTGCTCCCCTAAGGATCTTGAACTTCACCATCTCACAGTCACTGCAGCCATGGCTGCCCTTGAGTTTTAAATTGGCCCGAAGGAATTTTAAAGGCTTTTTCTCACAAGAAGAGTAGCAATTCATTAAAAAAAATCCTCTGTTGAAGCCTAAAGGCCAAGTCAGAGGAGAGAATAGAGGGATGAAGAGCAGAACATGTAGCCTTATTCTCTGAGTTATTTGTAGATCTGTAAAAGAAAGAACTGTCTTCTTGAAATACAGCTAAGTCACAACATCCGTCTTACCATTACTGTTTTCTGGATGAAGCTATGAAGGAGAAAGTAAAGTAGACATAAAATGGCATTACAGATTAACCTTATATACTGCTATATAACAGTGGTCAGCAAGGCCTGTTGCAAAGGCACCTGTATCTCTGTCAACAGATACAGATTCTCATCTATAGAAGCACTGTACCTATGGAGGTACTGGTGACTGCCAGCATAGTTCAATTCAGGACTTATTCCCATGACAACAAAGAGCATTATGCATACGAAAAAGTTTGTTGTAATCCACAAACACAGCTCATAGTCATTCACTGTCTATATCACATTGTCTTCTTAAGTTGTTTTTCATCTGTGTCCTCTGTGCCCTTGTCCTTGTCTTTCCTGTAACATTCCTCTGACAACCTCCTCTGGAATGTTTCTTACTTAAAATTAATACCCCTGGCATATCATTAGTGTAGGTTAAATAGGCCAATTTGCCTGGGGCAGCTGGAAGGCTTCAGGGAGTACCCAGCTGATAGTCCTCTTAACTGCTCTCCTCAATTAGTGGCTTTTTGACTTCAGGCCATATAATCTTGTAGTCTCTTACTACAGTTATGTCAACACCTGAATTTCTCACAGCCATTCCATCAGCTCCAGTACCTTAATTCTAGTCAGTGGCACCATAATGCTCAGAGCCCCAGATAGGTTGGTTATAAAAGGATGAAGTACAGCAAAAGAGAGGAAGAGATGTGCAGCTTATTAGCTTTTAATGCTTCATTCACTGCAGTTTGGGTTTTTTCATTCATTAAAATATTCCTTGATCAGTATTTAGTCTTTCATGCTCCCATAAAATGCTTAAATTTTTAAATAATGCAGTTAGCATTGCCAATTTTTAAGCTGCACAAGTTAAAATGGTGAGGATTCAGTAATTCTTCACTAGGTGTGATTAAACAGGAAACAGACAATCCCTTCTATTATGCCTTTTCAGGCACAAAATAATAGGGTAACATTTCCAGTATGTAGAATAACAGTAATTGCATTCATTTATGTAGATAATCCGATAATTAATTTAAAAGTACTACACAATGATAGGCTTGCACATTGACAGCTTGCTTTTTTCCCAACAGTGGCTTTAAATAAAGAGAATTATATCACAGGGCAGAAAATTAACATATATGTGAAAATTGCATGCTCTGACTTCTGCCAACCAATTCTGGTTTATGCTATTTATAGTCATTATCTTCTTGAATTTCATCTTACGTTGTATTTTGCAAGGCAGAAAAAGCTTTTTGGCCTTAAAAAGGAAACAGAAATCTGGAAGAGAGAGTTCTCAGAGTTACACTATCACATAATTTGATAAATGGCATAGAAACCATCTCTCAGGTCAGCCAGCCTTACCTGTGCGCTGAAGGCTGTTTCACTCCGGTTTTTCTGCGGACACCTCATTTATCTTTGACTCTTCCTGTTGGTATCTTAAGAACAAGCGTTACTTCAAACAGTGACATCAGTAAGTCCACTTTTGTGCCTAATATAGGTGCTTTAATACTTCTAACTCAATGCTTCAAGGCTGGATTTAAGTGTCTGTTTCATTTACTGAGTTACCACTGAGTTCCCATGCAGTTAAATCAGAAGTTGCCTGCACGATATTGCTATGAACGTGTTTCAGCTTTGAAGGCTGTACCACAAGTAAAAACACATGGAGTCAAAGCTATAAGCTAGCATGTCAAAAAATACAAGGTAGGGTCTCTGTGGCTGCCACCAGGCCTTTGGCTGACAGTCCCAATCCTTGGGTAACTGTACGCTAGGAAAATGATGTCTCAGCCAACATGTGAGGACTGTGGCAGCTCAGCGCCTTCGGTACAGTTGGAGGTTTTCAGTTACTGCCAGAGAGGAGCCACACAGCAAGAGCTGGCGTTCTAAAACAGTTGCTCCTTCAGCAGGGGAGGGGATGGGGAGCAGTGCATTTCAGTTCTGTTCACGGTATCTGTTTGGGTTTGCTTTTTCCTCCGGAATGAGAAGTCAAGATGGGCAGAACAGCGTCCTGGCTGCAGCGCCCGTAGGGCTGAAGAATGGGACCAGAGGGCTAAGCAGCAGGCTGGCAATCATCCTGAAATATTGGCTGCTGTAACAGCCCACTTGATTTATTATAGGTAGAGTTTGTTCCCCTGACTTCAGTACTGCTGTCATGCTTTTACTGCTGCGTGACCTTCAATGAAAAAATGTCTCTCTTGCCTTGCTTTAAGTCCATACCTGCTGTTCTGACAAAGCTGCTGCCTGTGTGTGCCAGGGGCACAGCTACTGCTCCCTCTTCAGCCAGTTTGTTTCTCCTTGCTGGTATTTCTCCATGTCACGGAGAACTTGTAGTTCAGTTTGCTTGAACTAATGGTGGAAGATTACTTGTTGGGCCTTACACTGTGCATAAAATTAATTCTTAGAGTAGTACTTGATTCTGAAAATAATAAAAAGCTAATATCTAAAGGTTGACGTGAACCCCTAAGAGTTGGTAAATTAATTGAAATTTTTTTTACTAAGAGTTGACAGAAATGTTTCACTGTTTGTTTTTTATGTAATACCACTTCATCTTTCATTGCTTTTGCCTAGTGTGTGCCGGTTGGTGTGTGTATTGAAAACTTCTGGCCTTTGGAAGCAAAGCAAAGGATATGTTTTTTCTTGTTAATTACTTACAGACAGCTCAGTTGCTATTGCATTCTAAACTGCATCTACCAAAAAACCCTCATTTAAAGCAGCAAAAAGTATTAGTGGTAATGTGCACTGCAAGTCAGTTAACTTTTCCTAATAATAAATACTTTGCTAATTAGCAAAATCAGGTTGTATTTTATAGTTCTTGGCCTCAGTGCACGTTACTTAGATTATTGCAACAAGGACTCCATTTCTTCACAAACTAAAGCAACTGATGGAAACGGCAAGGAAAGGATATATATTAAACCACTATTCTCTTTTTCTCAAGGACCTGTTTTTAAAAAATAGTTTCTTTTTTTTTAAAACCTTGGTTGTAAGGGACTGAGCTAACCGCCTGTCTAAGCGTATGTTCCATTATGGTGTTTCAGGGAAACAGTTTTACAGTACTTACGTAAGTCGTTTATCATTTCAGTTGGACACAGGGCCTGGTCTAATTATAGGACTCAATTTCAGTTCTTTGAATCTGACATAGCCTGAAGCAATTTCTGGTAATGGTTAGTTATTTAGTTCATTAGATTCAATTTCCCCACCTGAAAAATGGGTAAAACGCAGAACAAACCCCAAATACCCTTGAGGTGTGTAATGTAATTACTAGACAGACAGACGGACATAATAACCAACGGAATAGCCACATTTTTAGGGAAACTCAGTTCATTGAAAATAAACACCGCCCAAGGCAGATTTCCCAACACCAGTTCCACAAATCGAGATGAAACCTCTCCGATACCCCAAAGGGAGCATGGCAAGGCCGAGGTAAGCCCAAGGGAGAGGGAACAGTTTCCAGTAATGGGGAAAAAAGAATCGCAATGGCAAGTCTCCCTTTAACATATTTTATATATAACCTGTACTGCAATTGAATCCATGATAGGTTTTATCTATCATCTGGCAGTTATATGAAGAAACATGATAGTTAATGAAGTGCTTTCCTGAACACCAATCTTCTGTTACATTTTATATAGCAACCTTAGTGAAAGAACCATAAAATAATTCACAACAGAAATTGTTACACGAAGTAGAAAGTGGGAAGAAAATTAAAAGCACAGTGTAGTAAGTACTGCTTACCTTAAATGCAGCACTACTCAGAAGCTCACTGCTCTTCATAGTAATGTAGAATTTATGTTATTTTAAGAAATAGTTGTCAAAGAAGTAGAAATTCAGTCTCAGTTTCTCAGTATATTGTAACAAAGAAAATGTGCTTCTAGGAATGTATTTAAACCTAGTGGTTCAATTAAGATAAATTTTTAATAACTGAACTTGTTTCCAAAAGAATTTCAAGTTCAGACTTCAAGCATTGATTAAAGAACTATGTAATTGATATTCAATTATTAGTTTTCACCTGTACAAAAAATGAAAGTCTGGTTGAACTCTAGATAGGACTTCGGAGATTGTAAACAGCCAATTAATAAATCTGTGTTCAAATAGTTCAATTCCCTGCAAAAAGCAGTAAATGTCACAGCAGACCAATCCAGAGTATCACAACTGTGGTTCTAGCAGACTTGCACGTTAACATATCAAATAATGTTTTGTGAGTGTCATTTTGCATAGTCTGTTATAGCTTTATTCCAGAAGGCAGTTGTCTGCCACTTCTTTATGTCAAAGAGACAGCATCTGGAAATCTGCACAAACAGTGTGAGCAGGAGACTGATGTATTTACACGCTTTGAGAATGAGGAAGTTCTGCATTTGTTTAACTGCTTCGGAAACAACTCCTACTGACATTTGACAAGGCAAGCATTTCTTAGTATACTGAACAGAAAATACATTGACTGAAGTAGAGTAACAATTCTCCTAATCATTAATGAATTCTAATTAATGATTCTTCTAATAATTAATGAATATTAAATAAAAATAACTGACCATATCAGTTATTACATTGTTAAACTTCTTATAGTGACAGATTGCTGCTACTGCCAAGACATGAAATTATTTTACAAAAAAGTGAAAAATATAATGCATGTAAACAAATTGAAACAAAGTTTTGCTATTCATTTTTTTTCTGATCTCCCTTTTTTTCATCTTTGTTATTCAATGGAGAGTTTGCTTACTTGCACACAGGACTCATTACAGAACAGAATGACAGTGCTGGGGACAGAGTCAATTTCAGCATGAGCTGAAATCCATGTGGGATTTTGTTGGTGGCAGGGGTTGGGTGATAGTGTGGGGTTTTTTTAAATTACTGTCTTCAGGTCTGTATCTTCTGTGTTTCACCACAAGATGAAGTTACAGTGGTTATAGAATCCTTCTGTATTCCTTTTGCAGTAGTTTCAGTACTAACGCTCACAGGACAGATGACATATTTAAATGACAAAAGAGACGGTAAGGGATGCTTTTCCTTTAATGAATTACTGTCTTGATGGACACAGTCAGACCTGTGAAATGTGGAGGCTGGAACATTGGGTCTCCATGAAAAGCACCAAAAGAGCAAAAACGGAGTCACGTAAAAATAGAACAGCTTTTAGTTTGGGGTTGGTTGGTTTGTTTGTTTTGCCACTGAATCTTTATGTACCTCTTGCTACACATTGAAGAGTTTGCAGCTACATCTCTCTAAATGAAAAGAACCTAAATGCTCAATGAATATTTTATCGATCTTTCATTTATGCCAAGTTTCATTTCATCAGTTTTCCTAGACCTGTTATGAGACCTTCAAGAGCCTGCTGAATAACTGAGATAAAAGCATTCAAGTGAAGACAGTCCTTGAGTGTGTTAGATTTATAGAAGAACAATAGATTTACACCAATCTCTGTGATGTTACTGGCACTGGAGTATAAAACCAGCTCTAGAGACAGCTTTTGTCTCTAGAGACAAAAAAAAATGATAAAATGTATAGCCTGATTCTTACCATTTGTAGTACCTGTCCAAGAACATCTCTTAAAATGTCTCCAAAACTCTGAATTCAGTTAAGAAATACTCCCTCCCCCTCCCTCCTCCCCCCCCATTATCTACATTTTCTGTAGAGAAGTACGACAAGTGTGAGATGCATACAGAAAACTGAGGGGGCACTAAGGCACGGCAAGTAACATGGATAGCCTGAAGGGCAGCATTAAGTAAGTCTCCCTATATTTCATCGCCTATGCAGAGATGCCAAGAGCAGAGTGAAATTAATGGTGATTGCTGGTTGTCCTGACACACACCACCGACCTCCCCCCGCCACTATGGTAACTGCAGCAAAACCCTAATTTAAACAGCCGTAGCGGTAGATAGGTTGTCTGCTTTCCAGCAGGGAGGCACAGCAGCTTTTTCTTATATTTTTGTTTTAGGTATCTGTTTCTGCAAGCCTGCCTATATCTCGGGGCATCTTTTGTAGAGCTTAAATAACACGGCAGAGGTTCAGTTCCTCTGGCATGGCAAGGGGCAGTGGAGTTCAGCCACTCCAGTTTGGTACAGCTGTACAATTCGGTTCATTCTTTAGCATTCAAAATGATAGGTGTCCACTCGCCAGAGCTTGTGTCAAACTATGAGGTTCACATGCCACATATTGGTTTGTAATTACAACCTCATCAAAATTAGAGACCCATGAAGCTCATTTACTATTTTTTCTAGTAAATATATATGATTATAGTTTAAGAAATAAAAATACAATTTTCTTGATCACAACGGTGTGGTGAAGGAGGTGTGGACTGTTCCATAGCCACAGGCATTTTGTGAAAGGAGCTACAGATGCCAGACCAAGGTGATAACTGTTTGTTTCCAATGGAGAGGAAAGGCAAATAGGTTGTAACAGTCTTCTGAAAGGATTCCACACCATTAGCCATATTTCACAGTATAAACTAGGGTCACAATAAAAACTGTATGGGGGGACAATATTGCCAATTACTTCGAGAAGCTTTTTCCCTTCCTAATAATAATTACTTCCACACAAACAGAGCAGCAGTCACTAGACACCCCAGTCCAGCCCGCCGTCCTCTAGCGTGGCCCTAACTGCAGGCAGAAAAAAAGTGGAAGGATCACAGACACTGAAGTCACCGGAAACTTGAGGAAAACACCTGCCCCTTAAGCCCATACACCTTCTGCCATAGAAAAAACATCTTCTTTTACCCCCTTCTGGCACACAGCAACTTCACAGTGGTGTTGCACAGCCAGTGCTAGAAAAGTGTGTACAATGCCACTGGTGTTTACCATGGAGGGGGGGCGGGGACGGTTATTCACAGCACTTAAGAAGCTGTCAAACTCACGGCATGATCAGCTGTTCCAGAAAATAACAGATACTAGAATTGTGTCTCTGTGTCCATGTCCATCTGCCTATAATTAATTCTCTGGTTAGAATAAAAGAAAAAAGCTCATATGAAATTTTGTCTCTCTCTCCTTCTTATTCCTTCTAACCAAACAATCTGTATTGTGACAGTAAGGGTTTGACAGTTTGAAATTCGGACAGGACGTCAGTTCATCTGCCAGTGAGTGAACCCTACACACTAGTCAGCCTCCCTAGGAAAGGGATATCTGAAGATATATCAGGAGTGTAATGACAAGGCCTCTGATCAGAACACCTTACTGACAGCCCAGAACTAGGTGTATAGTGATAATTTCAGTTTGCCAGCACGCATATGTATGTGTTCAACCAGTCCTCTTTTAACTTTTGGGGTGAAAAATTAACAAGGTTTTTTATGCAATTCCAGAGAGAAGCAGTAAACATGCTATTAACCGGAGGGGTTTTCTGCCAGTTCAGAAGTGTTTCCAAAAATGCAACTAAGTGCATCCCCTTGGCTGCATTATTATTGCCTTATTTGCATTTGTGTGTGTATATGAAGTGTCACACAGTCAACATGAATATAGCCGAAAACAACACCCTCCTCTCACCTGATCAGTTCATTTGATGTGGCAAATGGGAGAAGACCTTGACCCTTTCTGAACAAGTCAGTTTGCAAAGCTGCACATTGTGAAAGCCTGTGGGAAGGCTGGATGACAAAGCTGATCATCGTTCTCCCACTAAAACCAATGGCCCTTTTAGAGAACTGACTTAATTGCTTTCACAGAAGACCAGTGTTTCAATAAAGAGGATGTTACAGAAGCTGAAATATAGGCTCTCCAGTTACATAGAGCAATCCTACTATTTTTACACCCAAACCATAGTGGGCTTCCTCAGTGTTGGCATGTAGGCAAGTAACAACTACTCCAGACCAATGTGCTTTGAGTACGTAAGTGTGTGTGTGTGTGCGCAGTTAGATTCTGTGTGTGCATACAGACACATCATCACACGCCTACACACATTCTCTATAAAGTAGGCCATCTCACATCTGAAGTTTACATACAGTCCTAAAACCAATACTGTTCTCATCCTGGCACAATGATGTAAAATTGACTTCTAATGATCCTCTTCCCTGTTTTGGGGGAGGGTGTCATAAAATGGCAGGCTGGTCAGTTAGAATTTATTTAAATAGTATTTATAATAACAAATATTTCCAAATAAATACTATTTCTAAGTATTAGATGCTAAACAAGATTAAATAGGTTAAAAAGGGCTTTCTTATTCAGACTGCAGATTCCTTTCCAAACAAATTGTCAGCCTTGTAATTAAATAGGAGTGTGGTGTCTTCCTTGAAGATAAAGTTTGGTGCACTGTGACAACAGCAAAGGTACCTTAAGTTGAAGGGGGACGTCAGCCTTTATTTCAAGCAAATGAATCCAATAGAAATTTAATGGTACGAGAAGCACTGTGCTCAAGATGAAATACGGCATCATTCAGATGTTAGTGGACCACATCAAAAAAAAGTTCTCCATATAACCAATAACAAAATTGAAAAAAAAAAGAAAAAAGCATTTCGCCTAAAATGGTATAATTTTTTTCCTGTTTGCACTGGATGTTTGGCGATGCCTTCTGAAGTGCCTGTGGTGGCACACACTGCCTACCATTACCCATAGCTGCAGCAAACATACACAGAGCAATTCCTTGCTCTTGGATTTTAAGATCACAAGGTGTGGAAGGACACCCCCATACACACCCACAACCACAGCCAGTTCCTCCCTTCCTATGTGTTTCTTGTCCCTATTAGTCCTGAAAGGATAAGGCTGAGCCTTAACCAGTCTGTGTTTTGAGAACACTAGAAATGAGAAAAGGGCTTTTTTTTTCATTTTCAAGGGTTGAAGTATTACTGATGGCTAATTGCAGGCATCAGTTCTTTTGCCAGTGTTCCTTTCTTCAGGTATTTGTGTTTGTTCTTGGTTTCATCAAGCCACAGCCCCCGAGACAGGCTCTGCCCAGCAGAGTAGTAACTTTGTTCTGCATACAGCCTGCTTGCAATCTTTATGGAGCACGTAGGACCAGGTTTGTGTCTAGAGTTTAAGATTCACTGGGGAGGTGCAGTGGGGGTGAGTGTGTGCGTGTGTGAACACAGAGTAAAATACCTCTACTCAAACACACATCATAGGACTGTATTTGCCGTTTGCACAATGCAACTGTTGACATTGGTAAACGAGCCTCTGGCTAGGCTGCAGAGGTCCTTGGGGCTCCGGAGGTGGCCGAGGTAGTGACGTGTCCCCAGCACTCTCTGCTTTCAGCCCACAGACACTGTGCACCCTGCAGGCCTCAAATGTATGAAGGGAGCACTGCAGTCCATGAGTTTGCTTGTACTACACTACAGAGCAGCATGACACAGCCAACTCATTGTTAAAGCTGTCATTTTTCCTCCAGTTAGCAGATTTTCAGTTCAAATTAAACGCACTATTTGCTGTTTCCATGAGTATTGATGGAAAATGCCTTTGCTGTAACGCTTGTATGCCTATGTAGTATGCTGCTGAAGATGGTAGTAGGTGATAGGGATTAGCGTGTTACGCATTCTGCCTCTTAGGTTGGCACAGTCACTGCAATTTCTGTGTGCCATCCCGCTCTTACTTACCCTTCAAAATCTTGGCTGCTGAGACTAGGTTGAGCAGCTCTGACAAAGCCAGCCACTTGACAGTATCCTGACATTGCTCAGGCACGTGTGTGGGAGCCTGGAACGTGACAGGAGCAGCTGGAGACTTTGCCTAGTGCTGATACAAGGGAAGTAATGGGTCACATTTTCATAGCTCTTCTTTGAGGTTGTTTCATTCCTCATCATTAGTAATTGCAATGAGACCATGCAGACAGACATCATCAAGTCACGGTTAAAAAGAAGAAGACAACAGATAGTATTTACATAAGCTTTTATAGTCCCCCAGCACAAATTCCTGTATATAACTTAAAGTCTGAGCAGTGGAACATGAATATAATGATCAAACACACCAAGGGAAAACAAAGAAATTAGGGTTTGGTATGTTAGTCTTACCTTTTAACTGTTACTTATTCCTCAGCGTACTGCGAATAAAAGCAGACCAGCTTCCTAGGCTAATGCTTCTGTTTATTATTACAGTTGGATAGCGTCACTTCACTAATTCAGGCTGCCAAAAATTTAATGAATGCTGTGGTGCAGACAGTGAAGATGTCCTATATTGCATCCACAAAGATTATCAAGATTCAGAGTCCTACTGGCCCACGACATCCTGTTGTGATGTGGAGAATGAAGGCTCCAGAGAAGAAGCCCCTAATTAAAAGAGAGAAGCCAGAAGAAATCTATGCGGCTGTCAGAAAAGGGTCAGCAAAGAAGAGAATCCATCCTGTTCAAGTCATGAGTGAATTTAGAGGCAGAGAAATAGTCTAATACTCTGTCACTTCTTTGTTCCTATCTTGAATTGCTGATGATTTGTCATCTTTTACCCCCACTTATTTAATAATTATATATGTTTTGCTTTTCTCTGTAAGATAACACTTGCTTAAATTATCTGAAAAATGCTGTTGCATTAACTAGCAGCACACAGTTGAAAAAAACCCACACCATTCTCTTGTAGTGACAAACTATCATGTTTTCTTACTGGCATGTTTTCAACAGAGCACTCTCTGGGTGCTACATCATGGGCCTGTGCTGTAGTTGGAAGGAGGATGCAGTGTGCCAGCCTGCCCAAAGTCACACTGCAGGCACTAGGCTTAGGCGTTCCTTCTCCAGGGACAGATGTGGCCAATATTAAACTGCATATATTTTATGACATAACAGCTTTTCAAACATTGCACTATCAGGCCAGAGCCTTTACCAGCGTCATTACGCCTTGATCAGATCAGCTGGACTGCTTGATGCAGTCTGAGAGTCTGGGACCTCAGCTGCCTGTCTAGATTGTAAGATCTAAAAATCTCCCCTCATCCAAGGCCCAGCCTTGGAAATAAAAGTTTGAAAATGTTTGATGAAACACAAGTGTTATAACAACATGGATGTGACATTGTAATAAAAACAACAACAAAAAAATTGCAACCCAGCAGTAATAATACCTCTTTAAAAGGCCTTTTGAAACATTACTGTTAGTCTGTGTTCTGCTTTCTACTCTATTCTGTGAGCCCTAATAAATGTGCTGTTAAATTTAGAAGTTAAGATAAATCAGATATTAACAATAAAAAGCTTTTCTAATCACTGCACAAATGAACAAATATGAAATACATCATTATTCTGTGATCATTGTGTGAAATACACATACACCTATCTGGAATCTTAGGAATGATGAGATTTTTGCAAGGTAACTAGTGATTTAGATTACTTCTCTTACGACATTAGAGTCCTAAATGCAGGACTGTGCTAGTAAGAGACTTGTTAAAGGGCTGCACTCTTATCTCAAAGTATGTAATGAGTACTATTAGTGTGTGATCACTGCTAGGCTTTTGTAAGACAGTGAAAGAAAATTTTTCTAAATCTGATTGAATCCGACATCCACTTGGACTGATTTTATCTAACTTGCCTTCACTGCCGTGTCACTTAAGTTTTCCCAGACTCCAGTAACTTGTTACTCAAGATATCTTTGCTTGGCAATTAAGTAGATCCTTTCCTATCCTTTTTGTATTTGCTAAGCTAAAAGGGCTCCCTCAAATGCCAGAACTTCATGATGCACCATTGACTGCCGTTATGAGGTGGCTCCAGACTACAGGCTGCTGCTCCATGTCTTTTATTACCATGTTTTGCACAGTAGCGCACCTGCCTAGCACAATGTGGCCAGCAAAAATTACCATAAACTCTGTTTTCCCTCTTGGTGGGCCACTTTGTTTCTAAGTTTAGGAGAGTGGAGCAGTGTAATTTCTAAGCTGTTGGCTAAGAAACCCCATGAAACCTACAGTGATCATGAATTAAAAATTTTACAGATCACTATTCCACCATCCATAACTTTACTATCTGTTAAATTAAACAAAAGGAGAAGTTTGGAGGAAAAATACAGAGCAGGCCATATAACCTGCTTCCAGTGGGGCTGCTGGCAGACTGAGGTAAAGAATCTCTGCAATATAGAGAGCAGGAAAGCATACGTTATTGTCACACCTTAAGGCCAAAATCTCCGTGTAGTGTTTCAGGTTCTGGTTCCTGCTCCCCCAGCAAGGTTCAGGTTCAGAAGCCAGCAGGTGAGTTGACCTAACCTTGTTTTGGGAGCAGTGTTACACTTTCAATAAATTCTAATGGCTCCAGGCTTACACCTTTGATACAGGTCACTTTGACATCAAATGTTTGTAACCAATGTCTTGTTATCACATTATTAATAAAAAGCGTGACCACCACTGAGATGTCTTTCAGAGTTATTTTTTTTTAATGTGTCTCCTTATTGGTCTCCAACACTAGTGAACCCCCAGTTCAAAAGCCTGCCACATTTGCTTATAGGAGTGCCAGCCTTCTGGCACACTAAGTGTACTTTGTTAGTCTGGTTTAAGTCAGAGTTTTTCTAGCATTAGTATCACTAAAGCACAGCTTGTTGCTTAATTTAGTGGTCCTTCTGGCAATGCTAGCCACTACTCTCTTATCCTGGCCATACTCAATAGCCAGTTTGGTCTCAATTTCCAATACTGTTCTTATTATATAGGAATTTATTAGGTAAAAACCAACCTTTAAATGAACAAGCAAATCAAAAGCCACTACTGGTTTTTGAGAAGAGCCAAAAGAATGGTAAGCTAATTATATCTAGACTTCTTTTTCTTGGCTGCAGTTCAAACACAAGTGAGAACATAAGATAAAGTTTATTCCTGGCTAAGGAGGCAGAAGGATAAGAAACAAGTCCTGGAGATGTAAAAAGCCCCATGTGTTTGCTCATTACCCCCCTCAGCAGGGCTGTGAAGCCGGGAACCACCACTTCTATGCCACTATTACTAACCCTGAAGGAGGATGTGCCGTTCAGTGTTTTATTCCAAAGCAACTACACAATCCATCCTGCAACCTACTCATTCCTTCCTAGCCCCAGTTTTCACAGTATCATTTTTCACTCTGTTGTTCTTTGTCTCTGTGTTTGCATGATGTCCCTTGAAAACTGTGCTCTTAGCAGCAGCATTGCAAGGCTTCCTCACCTCAGCAGCTCAGATTATTTCATTAGCTTGCCTTCTCTCCGCACTGCCACATTACAGGGCAAAATAAGATGGACAATTGGAGGCAATTTTATTAAAAAAATTCAGTGGAGCACTAAAAGATGAGATAGATTGTATTTTTCATTTTTGAAGCACATTAGTCCAAAAGGACAAATTCAAGCCATTTCCATGAATCCCAAACCTGTTCATTTTAAATTTTTTTAATAAACTTGGCTGTGTCACTCTGCTCTCACTGCTAATGTTGTTTCCTTTAGTATTTAGTGATTCTAATTTGTAAACAGCCATTTCTGTCACTGCAGATTGTGCTGAGCATAGTTTACAGACTGTCCTAATTACTTCATTATTACCTTGACTTAGTGAGCTATTCCTGGTAAGGAACAAAAGTCCTCTCATTTCTTGGGCCGTCAGAAAAATGTACAACCACATGTCCCTCCGCCCACGCCTGGAGCCCTGCTCTTCTGCACGGTAAAAACTGTTCTGATGTAACTAATTGGCTTTTTTTTCCGAATGGAGTGGGAGAGAGGAAGGTGGGGAACAGATGTGGTAGCCCTCTCTGCACTTATGCCAATGTCATTTTCCCCCTAACTTAACCTGGTATCACTTGGGAAGCTCTACAGCTGCATCTCTACTGATGATGACTAAGCAGCCTGTCATCGTGCAGTTCCAGTGTTCCAGATGGTTGTAAAAGGTCTTCAATTCTTTTGGAAATGCATTTTGTGGTGTTTATTTTCTGTGGATCCACAACTGAAGCATTGAAGAAAAAAGGTGTTTATATATCTAGCAAGCTCTTTAATGAGCTTTTAGAAGTTTTATTTTTGAAGAAAATATTTGGAAGTCTTTACCAGTAGTAGACAGTAAAATTCATATCTGCTATTTTTGCTTCCAGGTACTACTTAGCCCTTGTGTACTGCTCTTGGTTAAACTTTGTAGGCTTGCCTGTATATTTGGCTCAGGAAAGAAGGAGATAAGTAAAATCCTATTTCCTCAGCTTGGATTTAAAACCAAACCAAACCAAATGCCCTGCACAGGAAGAGACAGAGGGACTGGTATATGGGTGCATGCAGGAAAGTAATCTTGGGTCCTGAAACGAAGGGAGAAGTGAGGGAGAGGTGGCACTTCTGGCAGAGGACACAGAAGTTTTTGAAACTCCAGAGATAGAAGGACTTGATAAAAAGGTGTTTGACATTTTCGTCTTCTACCTGAGACCAGCACTTTGGATTCAGCAAGTGAATGGTGCCTGTTCTCTGCCTCACAGCCTTGCAACCCTCTGAATCCCAAAAGCCTTGAAAAGCCCCATTCGCCTCCCTCATCTTCCCAGTCCTTGCCAGCAGCTCTTGGTGGTCACTTGAGGCCCAAGTGACTTTCCTCAGCCTCCATTCTTACTCTACAAAGGCTCCTCTGCATCCCAGTGAATTTTGCCTGTTACACACTGAGGTAGTTCTGATTATACGCAACTGTTAATAACCCACTTCCTCTTGTAATAACCCACTAAAACCACTGGGGTGCTGGGAAGAAAAAGTTTACGTAATAAAAGCCATCATCTGAAGTTGTCCAATAGACTGCAATTTAAAAGCATATTACTAGAGCAATTAAATAATAATTAAAGATCAAGTAGATTACATTATGCACTTCATGTTTGTTTTCCCTGGGCGATCATTAGACCTGGCTTACTCTTTCTCCTAAGATCATAGAATCATAGAATCATAAAATGGTTTGGGTTGGAAGGGACCTTAGAGATCATCCAGTTCCAACCCCCCTGCCATGGGCAGGGACACCTCCCACTAGAGCAG
>JAOXNO010000002.1:5782500-5802073 GCA_028565335.1 Limnodromus scolopaceus
GGTGCTCCATCCCTCTGATCATCTTCGTGGCCCTCCGCTGGACCCGTTCCAACAGATCCATGTCCTTCCTGTGTTGATGGTTAGTGGGCTTGGTTTTTTTCAGAACTACTTCTTAAAGTGAAGAAAATGCACTAGCACTGTTGAAAATAATCTTATGGATTTCGTGTTGTACACTGAAGGTGGTATTACTGCAATGAAAAATACCACCTTCCAATTAATAAACTGCACCTCTGTGGAAATTCTCTTGGTATAAAGAGAAACAAAGTATATCCAAGGGAGAAATGGCTTAAAAGTTACATAAAAACAAACCAAGAAAATGGTTCAAAGCCCCTGTTGTCTACTGTCCACAGGAGACACTTGCTGCTGTGGTCAAAGAATTGAAAGCTGAGGGGCTAATTTTTGATTCCAGCATACAAGACATAGTTAAGATGAAAACTTCCAGTGCAAGAGATGGAGCTAGCATTTTTATTTTTAAGGAGCTTTTTACAGGATAGGAAATACTCATTTTCTACTTCCTGATGGTGAAAATGACTGCATTTAAGCAGGCTAGAGACTACAGAGATGCCTTGTCATACAGGATGACGTTTCCTTTGGACTCAGTCTTCTATCAGCCTGGCCATTTTAGAGCCATTGACTTTTCTGCTGTAGTTTTCAATTATTTTTACAGAAGACAGCAAATGATTTAACAGCAGCTGAAAACAGTCATGCAGCTCATTAGCTGTGTGGGAGACTGTGCCTTTTTGGCCCTGCTCTTTCATGGAGGCAGGGGGGCAGGATGTTAAGGGAGCTGGTGCTAACTGCTCCAGCAAGCCTGCAGGCAGGTATTTTCTCCGCTTAGCTCCCAGAGCTCCCTTATTAGATGGAAACTTGATAGAAGATTGCTCTTCTACTTTCAAAATACAGAACAGAGCACCATGCTCTGTTTGCCCAACTAGTCAGCACGTCTGAGGGAATGGAAGAAAGGGAGAAGAGTAACTTTTTTGTGTTTTTTCTGCTTCACTGGTGAAGAAAGACCATAATTCAAAAGAATGATTTCTCCAGGAAAGCAGAATTTCCCTGGAATCTAGGCTTTACAAGGATCAAGGAAAAAACATCAAGAGTCTCTTTTGTAACTTCCACTCCTTCGTGAACCCAATCTAATCCTCTGTTTCCTCTGTCCTAAACTTGCTCCTAATTGCAGATGATCTAAGTGTAAATTTTGCATTACTCACTCAGCTGTTATTTTACAGCAACTGATGCACATCCTAGAAGCCTTCCTAACAGTAAGTTGCACTGATTAATCGTTCCGTGTTATTTTTATTGGAGGTACTAGGGACTTCACCCAGCAAACCACAAAGCCTCAGTGATGTCTCTCAGAGCCTAGACAGGCAGCAAAGAATGGTTTGCTGCTGCTACCTGTGTAAATATTTTGTGCACAAAAATGTTCCTCTACTAGAGGAAAGGGAATAGCACTACAGATGTAACACTGTACGTAGATGGTACCTAGTCACACATTAAGATTCAAGCTGTCATGGCAGGCTGTTGATTTAAGCACCAGCAGCTGAGGTCCTGCATGTTTGGGATGTGGCTGCCTTCTGAATTTTGCCCTTTGCTGTCAGGTGTGGGAATGGGCTTGCTGGGACTAGCACCTTTTATTATTGTCCATCATCTGACACACTGTTGCAACACTGTCCAGACTCAGTGTCCTTCAGAGGAGCCGCGGCTCATATGATGTTCAGGAATTTAATTGGGAGTAGGTCCTCAATGGCTTCCCAGAGCTGGTTGGCTTCCTTGTCTGCAAGGTTAGCCAAGAAAGGAGGAGAGGAACCACTAAATCCATTCCTCATGACTTCCTAGCACTGTTTGTATGCAGTGACCAAGTAACCCAGCTGTCCTACTGCCTTCTGATCCATGTTTTAATTTCTATCTATCCTATTTTCATATCATTTTGATATCTATGCTCTCCCTCAGCATTAGCTTCCTGCCTTCTGTCCTGGACATTATTTTTCTTTCAACAAAAGGACAGGCTTTCAACACCTCCACCCCCATTTCCCAAGATCCTGTTTCACTTCATCTTCTTCTCAAAACACTACAACAAAAGAACAAGGAGAAATGGTGTGTGGCTCAGCAGCCAGGCTAAATCAGCTCAGCTATTTTGAGTTCAGTGCTAAGATATTCCCTTGACAGTAGTTAACTGTAGTCCTTCCTCTGTAGCAGCTCTCTAAAAATGTTATCCCTCATTCAGGCTGGCTAAGACCAATCAGTCACCTTGAAGTTTGCTTTTGAACAGGTAGAAGGCACGGCGCCAGCAAAGAGATATGCTCCCCAAAAGAAAATATGTCTTCCTTGCCCTTTCCTCTTGCTGCATTTCAAACAACTTGTCTTTATTTAGGCATGTTGGGGCCAACTTTAAAATACCAAAATACAAAATATGAAGGTTATTAATACAGCAATCCAAAGGGCAAAGAGTTTATTGGTACTATGAGCTATTGAGTCATGTGGGTGGTGATGGCACATCCTCAAGCACTCTATTACCATAATGCCTGGGCTGAGGACTCCGTTAATTTTCTGCATCACCAACAGCTGAGGACCAAAGCTGACAGCCAATAATACATGAGTCCAGTGTAAGCAAAATACATGCACAAACAAACCCCCTACAATATTAATAATGAAATAAAACACACCAGAAAACATAGCAAAAGAAGGAATACAAAGAAAACTGTTCCTAAGTATAAAAGCCCTTACAGTATTGTTTTTCAGAAACACTGTTTTTCAGATCAAAGAAGCCATACATTTATCTTTTTCACTACTAAGTGAATTCTGAGGATCCGAATGTGCTAAATTAAATTCACATACTTTGATTTTTTTCAAGGTATCAAAGGAGAGAAGGTGAGCAGCTCTTCCTGTGTTTTTGCTTAAGTTATATATTACCAAGGAATGCATCCCCCACCAGTGACTTATGCATTAAGACATATGTGTTATTCTAGAAAGGGATTTCTGTGAATTAATTTTGGTTGACTACACATCAGGTAAAACAGAATGTCTTTTTTTTTTTTTTTGTTAACAAAAGCATCTTCAGCCATATATTAAATTGAACAATTTGCAAGCAATGTTTTTAAAAGCCCCTATTCTGGCCAATCTTAATCCCTCATCCAGAAATGCTGAGCCCTGATATTTTTCCTTAAATAAGGTATCATCTGAAGAAGAATGGCTATGCAACTACATCTAGCTATGAGACCCACACTTCGGAACGGAATTTGCCATCAAATATTTGAGGGGTCCAAAGTTTATTTCCAATGCAGGAGGACTGGAAAAAGCTATGAGTAACTTAAAGACTACAATTTAGTATTTCTTTTGAAAACTAATTAAATCTTACTGTCATTGGTATTTGACTTTTATATAAACAGACTTAACAAAAACTTGAAAGGAAAGTACAATATGATACCTAGACAATGGATACAGACTTATTTAAACGAGGCACCATGCCAAGTTATTCAACAGCATATGGTAGACTTCTCACTTCTTGGCTGGTTTGATATTTTTTGACAGATTCATGTAGTTTGTCATAATGAAAAATACAATTACTAATTTCAGATGTAGTATTCCCTGCAACATGCAAATGTTGGGTAAAATACTGAGTGTGTGTCAGGAAACCTTGGCTGAAACTAGTATTTGGTCAGACTAATGGTAACACATTGATATAAGATACCTTGTCACATTTTATCACACTGAGTGTAAGCAATAACTCCCACTGAAAGGAACTCCCATGGATTTGCCAGTATTGCAAACAATGTAATTAAGCCTGTGCTTAAATGAACTATTCAGCAGGCCTGGTTTTAGAATTGTATGCAAGTGCTTTGCTGAATCAAAGCCATGCTGCTGGCACATTTAGGTAACAACCTGAGGAATCAGCAAGGTATAGTTACTAAGAGAAACATTTATTACTCAAAAGTTATACGGATTATTACAGAAAGTGTAAATGTGAAAATACAGCTGAAGCTTATGAGTGAGATCTCCCTCCTGGCGAACAGCTCCAATAGGCACATTTCACCTTACAGGGAAGCTCTTCTACTTTATGCGTGGGACTATACACATGCCACAAGCTTCATACGGACATAAAGTAAACACAAACAGAGGAAGACCACATGCGCACACTGCAAACCATTTGCCCCTAATCTGGTTGTCTTAATCTTTAGCTGATCTTTGCCCTGACCTGACAGAAAAATAACTCTAGTAATTATCTATTGAGAGAATGATGTAATTTACTTATTATGTATTTTATATCTAGTAAAATACACAACATATTAGTAATGATTACTAGAATACACTAATAAAATATTAACATACAATAAATGTAATTATTATGCCTATTATTAAATATATTGATGTATTTATAATACATATTATTTATAAATATGTATTATAAATGACAATATTTATTTATAAATAATACATATAAATATATTAATATAATTACATAATATTTAGTTCTTGATAAACCAAATTTGTTAGAATTCATAGCCAGTACTATTGGAAGTATGGGAATGTTTAACTTTAGTAAGGTAAAGCACTTCCATATTCAGCTTTAATTTTCTGATTTTGAAATAATCAAAAACCCCAAAACCAAAACAGCTGCAACTTATGGCAAAAGTAGAGCAACTGCATCCAGTCAGTCAGAAATTAAACAGGAACCTAAAACCTCAGCAATTAAAAATAGAATATAGAATAAATATGTCTACAAACCTCTGAAGAGTTTGTATAGGATATTCCAACTTGGTAAACTATAAAAAAAGTGAAATGACAACATTTTGACTAACAATAAGCTCTATTTTCACTGAAATCAACTTTGTCTTGCTGCAAATATTACAGAAGCCAATATACCTTCAAATCAAATAGGTGTTAACAAAAATGACTAAGATGTTTCACTTCCCCACCCATCCTATCCTCTAACTCTTCTTCCTTATTTTCCTCCCAGAAGAACCCCTTGTTCTCTGGGCTCTGGAAGGAATGTAGCACGTGCTATTGTACTAACATTTCAGCAATTGTATCCAGCTGAGAGATCTCATCGGAAACAGTTATTGTGAATAAAACCCATCTCCCAGCAGCCACGTGTTGGTGCCAATAGCAATCCCTGGTTTTCTCTGTGCTGCTGCTGGGTACTGCTGAGAATATTTTTGCATGAGAGAAAGCATTACTGGTTTCTGTGCTGAGCTTAGAAAAGGAGAGAAGGAGAGAGTGACATTTACAAAATATGGAAAACTTCTCGTTTATAATTCCATTCTGAAGTCAGCATTTCCCAATGGGGCAGATTTTTCTCCAGAAAGGCGCCTGGAATTTCTTTGTATGGAGTTCCTACATACACCCACCTTGCACTCAGCACTTTGCAGCTACCAATTATCAGTACACTGCAAGGATTTTGAAAGTATGGTTACACCATTCCCAAGTAAGTTCATTCCTAAGTAAACACCTTCCTAAGTAAGTTCACTTTACATTTTCATTGGATTGCTCTCTAAAGGAACACTGCTTGTTCACTGAGGAAAAAGGCAGTAATAGGACACTTTGACACATCCATAAGTACTGGGTAACAAATGGGCCAACCTGCCAGAAGCAAATGAGCTGGCACAGCAGTCAGATCACTCTGCAGTGGTTTAAATACTGCTATTATTTCTAAAAGTCCAACATTTACTTGAACCCTATCACTACGTCTGGAGTGAAAGGTCTTTCTCCTTCCTGTCAAATCCCTATGATCCCGCCCTGCTCATGTTCATCCGCTTTTCTAACCTGGTATAAGCACATAAATTCACCATATTTTTTCACATCTTTTTTCCCTTACGTATAGATCTCCATAAATAAAGATCCATTGACCAGCTTCTACCAGCCTTGGGCTACTTGCAGTCATTCACAACAGTTCCTTCCCTAGCAATAAGACTCCAACTATCTTTTTTTACTGAAGCGGCAAGCTGTTTTATCAAACTGTTACCCACTGTAATGCCCAAAGATTCTGATATCTAAAGGGAGAATAAAAGACGACCTAGTAGCAAAATACTGCAGAATTAATGCAGCACACACAGGAGAGCTTACAAAACACGTCAAAACCTTAGACTGCAAACAGAGTGGGCTACACTTGCAAAGTCAACAAACTAACCGCAGTAGCCAAAGGCTTCTCCCTCTGATTTTGCAAAACACAATGTGATTTGTAAAGAGCAATAGTATTGCCTTGTTTAGAAAAACGTTACCTTAATTTTTTAAAACTTCCATCCTTAAACTTGAGTACTCTGGGAACAGGTGGCAAACCATGTCATGAAAAAACTCAAGAATTTTAGACAGAAAAGATGAAAACCGAGTTTTCTCCTTTAAAAAAAAGGAATTCTTCATTGGACTTCAGAAGCCACTGCATTGCAATCCCTTGTTACGTAAGCCAGCCCAACACAGTCTCAAATAAATGAGTTATCTCCTGAGAATTGCCTTTAAAAAGGGGATAACAGGAAGTATCAGAAAGACCTCAGCCACCTTTGTCACTGCTTACTGCTGTAGCCATCTCTTGAGTTTTAGGGACACTGGTTTCAATATTCTGTGATCGCTGAAATCTGCCTCTTCCCTTTCTGCATCTCAGAGGGAGCCATTTTATTTCTCTTTTAGCCAGGTAGGTAAGGAATGTAATGGGTATGCAACACTGCAGGGCAATCCAAGAAACATCTAGCATGGAAAAAGAGGCCATTGCCTATTGCTCTCCATCAAACTGGTGATAGGTTGTAGGCAATCTTCCCAAGATCTCTTGTGCCAAGCAACCTACTGTGAGCAGACCCAGTTTATTTTAGGAGAGGAAAGCTGTTCCTCTAGCAGACTCAGATACGTTATAATCTTACCGTGTTTCTCTAACATGTGTTTTAGAGAGATTATCTCCTCTGAATCAAATCATAGAATGTGTTGGGTTGGAAGGGACCTCTAAAGGTCATCTAGTCCAACCCCCCTGCAGGAAGCAGGGACACTTTTAACTAGATCAGATTGCTCAGAGCCTCATCAAGCCTGACCTTGAATGTCTCCAGGGACGGGGTCTCCACCACCTCTCCGGGCAACCTGTACCAGTGTCTCACCACCCTCATTGTAAAGAACTTCTTCCTAATGTCTAATCTAAACCTACCCGGCTCTAGTTTAAAACCATTGCCCCTTGTCCTATTGCTACATGCCCTTGTAAACAATCCTTCCCCAGCTTTCTTGTAGGCCCCGTTCAGGTAGTGGAAGGTCTCCCTGGAGCCTTCTCTTTTCCAGGTGAACAACCCTAACTCTCTCAGCCTGTCTTCACAGGAGAGGTGCTCCAGCCCTCTGAGCATCCTCATGGCCCAGCTCTAGACTTGCTCCAACAGGTCCATGTCTTTCTTGTGCTGAGAGCCCCAGAGCTGGACACAGTACTGCAGGTGGAGTCTCACGAGAACAGAGTAGAGGGGGAGAATCACCACCTCTCTTGATCTGCTGGCCATGCTTCTTTTGATGCAACTGGCCTTCTGGGCTGTGAGTGCACATTGTTGGCTCATGTCCAGCTTTTCATCTGCCAGTACCCACAAGTCCTTCTCAGCAGGGCTGCTCTCAATCCCTTCATGCCCCAGCCTGTGTTGATAACAAGGACTGCCATGACCCAAGTGCAGGACCTTGCATTTGGCCTTGTTGAACTTCGTGAGGTTTGCACAGGCCCAACCTCTCTAGCTTGTCCAGGTCCCTCTGGATGACATCCTGTTCCTCTGACACGTCAACTGCACCACTCAGCTTGGTGTCATCTGCAAACTTGCTGAGGGTGCACTTGATGCCACTGTCTATATCACTGATGAAGATATTAAACAGCACTGGTCCCAGTATGGATCCCTGAGGGACACCACTTATCACCCCTCTCCATCTGGACATCAAGCCATTGATCACTACCCTCTGGATGCGACCAGCCAGCCAGTTCCTCATCCACGGAACAGGCCACCCATCAAATCCATATCTCTCCAACTCAGAGAGAGGGATGTTGTGGGGGACCGTGTCAAAGCCCTTGTAGAAGTCCAGAGAGATGATATCCATTGCCCTTCCCTTGTCCACTGGTGTAGTCACTCCACTGAAGAAAGCCACTAGGCTGGTCAGGCAGAACTTGTCACCTCCCTGTCCTCCATGTGCTTTAGCATGGCATGTAGAAGGATCTGTTCCATGACCTTCCCAGGCACCGAGGTGAGGCTGAGGTCAGTAGTTCTTGGGGTCCTCCTTTCTACCCTATTTAAAAACAAGTGCAATGTTTCCCTTTTTCCAGTCACTGGGGACTACACCCAACTGCCATAACTTTTCAAATAGCATGGAGAGTGACTTGGAAACTACATCAGCCAATTCCCTCAGGACTCTGGGATGCATCTCATCAGGTCCTAAGGATCTGTGTACGTTCAGGTTCCTCAGGTGGCCTCCTACCCTCACTTACAGTGGGACAGACTTTGTCCCCCAGGTCCCTGTCACGCAGTCCTTCAACTCAGGAGGGGTGAGGAGAGTGGCTGGCAGCGAAGACTGAGGGGGAAAAAAGTTGTTGAGAACCTCAGCCTTCTCCTCGTCTCTTGTTACCAGTTTGCCATTCTTGCTCATCACAGGGGTGTACGCCTTCTTTAACCTTCCTTTTCTGATTGACATACCGTAGAAGCCCTTCTTGTTATCCTTAGCATCCCTTGCCAAGTTCAGCTCCAGCCATGCCTTGGCCTTCCTGACCTCATCCCTACATAACTGGGCAGCAGTTTTTTTGAAAGGAGCTTTCAAAATGCTCAAACTGAGCAGAGGAAGGAAGAGAGATGACTGAAAGTGTGTCAGAGATGCAGAACTTCTTCAGGAGAGCTTCCCTCCAGCCTCCCACACCTACAGCACAGTTGACCCCAGGCTGGTCTGATTTCCAGGAGCAAGAAGGCACTGAATGGGCCAGCACAGGGCAGTCCCCGGAGAGGGCTGCATCCCCAGCTTTCCCAGCAGCATGCACTCCAAAATAACCCTGGATCACCTCCCAGGAATAGAATAATTTAATGTGAATGGGACAACTGTGGGCATTTCATTGCAGAAAAGCAAAATATACACCATATCAAGGACTCATATGAAATGCATGGCAAAAAAACAAAGCCAGTATTTATGAACTCTATTTCAAAATGAAGACAATTTTACTTCACGTTTTTCTGGGCCACCTAAGCAGCTGGCCATGTCTTGCTTCCTGAGTAGCAATGACTTGCTGTAGTGTAGCATGCATTATTCAAGCAGAGGAACCGATTAGGAACAGCTAGATTCTAACAATACTGTAACTGTATAAAGCCCTGCAAACATTTAAATTGCTGTGGTTTTGTGGTGAATTTTTTAGTATGAATTTATACAAAGTGCAGAAAAGAATTAATTACTTGGATAAAACTTTTGCACACAAGACTTTATCTGGACTGATAATATCACCTTCCATAATTTTGTTATATTTTATTGAAGAAAACCAAAATAATTGAAGACTCAGACAAATGAATTATTAAAACCAGTTCAACTTTCTTCTTTCAATCATTTGCCATATTGAGAGTGGATTTTTATAATATAGTGGGATGTAATGAAATTCGTAAGAAGAGAAATTGAAATTAATTTAAAACACTGATTTTTCTTCTAAAGATGCATTTTGTCTTCACGTCTCTTTCACTTTTTTCACTATCTTTAGCAGAATCACTAAGTACCATATTCAGAAGGCATATGGCATCTCCAAACCAAAAGAAAATGATGTTGTACATATAGTACAGTAGCAAAACTGCATTTTTTATTTTTTATTCACCTTTTCTGTTTAATACTGTTGGAGGAGGGAGATATTTGAATGAAAGTGTCTTTGTATGCATGTGTGTGTTCTGTCCACGTCCACATATTTTCTAGTTAATAAGGCTGTACAAAGAATAACTGGACCTATGGTACATTTTATGGATAATTTCTAATATGCACACATTCATATACGTTTTATTCTTCAGCGAGGTTTTGCACTGAAGCTCCGTATTTTTTTTTCCAGAATACAATATATAATCTGAGACTCCTGTCTCAATTTCTTACATATAACCTCCGGAAAGTCACTTAGCCTTTCTGAGAATTATTATAAAGTAACACAAGTGATGCAACTATAAAATGTATGTAATTAACTTCTCTAAAGCAAGTCAGATAAAATGTAAAGGGTAAAACAGAATAGGTATTGATTATGACACTGCAACGAGTTTTTACTGGATGTTTTTACAGTTTACATCAGCACCTTAAAAAGCCAATTTATCTTTTTCTGCCTGCATATAGGAAACAGTTTTGTTCTCCATAGTTCTCCATGAAAGTTAGTATTCACCCCATCACTGCTGGGATGCCCTAACTGTTGACTACCGTAACTAAGTGCTATGAAATTGTATTATCACCAAGCTAATTTTTCCAGCTCTCCCCATAATTAAGTGAACTTTATTCAATCCACAGTGCTTCACACACATACAAACAACAGAAGAGAAGAAAGCCACGTAGAACTTATTTCAGCTTAAGAGCAGCAACATATAAAAAACCCAAACCTTTAGATGAAAGCCCCTGGGTAAGATAACAGAAAGTAAGATGCGAACAGTGATCGACAAGCTTAACGCGATGTGGAAGGCCTGCACGCTCTGATGATTCGCTGATGACTGAAGAACAAGTGAAATGCTCTTAAAAGCGAGGAGTACATTCTGAGCAATAAAGAAGAACACGCTGCAATTTGAGGAGGGAGAAGAAGCAGAAGGAGACGACAAGAATTCAAAGTCATTTGTCTTTAGAAAGAGATCTGAATTTGCTTGCCAAATACACTGAGGAAATGCCCTACTTGTTAAAGATTCCATACCTCCACCACTATAGTTAGCTAAGAAAATATGCAGGAAAACCAAAGATAGAATTGCAATGGTACTGAACATAGAAAATAAGTGAACTAAGATTAGAAAAAGTAGGTTTCTTTGTATCATACAAAAATCAATTTAAAAAAAAAAGACTTGGCAAGTCATAGAGAGATAGATGCTTGTAAGAAACTTCCCTAGGAAGTTGTAAACTTAAATGTCTTTGGGTCACTGGTGATTTGCTTCATTCAAACTCAGTTCCTAGTGAAAGCACCTGGAGTTTTGCTGCAGAATGAAGTGCAGTAGTAGGACATGATTTATCTATAGTAATTAAAAAATGTGTAAAATAATTTATAATGGAACAGTTGTATTTTCTACAGTGAGAAGAAAGGTAAAATACACAAGACAGTATGCGAAGGCTCTTAACTAAAGCCAGCAAAGATAAAACCAGTTATCTTAGATGATAGAGACATCTAAAATCTTGTTTATGTGTCAGTAGTGTAATATTTGCTATTTTTGGAAATGAAGTAGATACACTGCATTACAATCAGAAAAACAGAAAAATTCAGAATTGCTTTGAAAAAAAATAATTTTGCCAATGCTTTCAATGCTATTGTGCCCCATGAAAGACACTGTTGACTGTTAGCTTGTCCAACTACTTAGCAGGACTTGTTAAGGAAGTCAACATCTTTGGTCTTGAACAGACCAAACAATGAGTGATACTGGAAATACACTCTAGAATAGGTCTTCCGCTTAAAGCCTGGCTCCTCCTTCTGGATCCTTCATATTCTCATTCATCAAACTGGGTGAAAAATTGTAGAGAAAGTAAAAAAGTAAATAAATAAGGACTTCGGTGTTAATTCTAATGCAACTGTTTGACTTCATATCCTCGTGGCAGCTGTACAGAACAACATCAACAAATATATTTTTTGCTTCATACTTATTTATATGATAAAACAGTAGAGACCCTGCCTGAAACCTCCTAGGAGACCATGAACTGGAGCAGCATGTTGAAGGCTTGAACAGGAAGAAACTGGGTAAAGGGCAGAGGGGGAATGGATAATTAACACTGATCAGCTTCTGAAGAACAAAGGAGAATTTCTGAGAAGTCTAGATAAACTGTATTTGTGGTCAAAGTTCTGGGATTAAGAAAGTTTTCAAATCATATAAAATGAATTATTCAATTAAACCTTTAGGATAAAACTTTAAGTTTCATGCCGATGTAGCCCCTTTGCTGTAGGATACAGGACACACTACTGCAGGAGGATAACATGTAGCCTGGAAGGCTTCCATTTTAGGCAGAGTGCTCAGCCTAAGACGCTGCCCTGTTACCACAGGTAGTGTAGGCTGAAGAAAGCAACAGCTTACAGAACCCAGCAGTCACCAAGATTACATCTGCAAATCATACCTCAAGATTTGGCGAGTCTTGAAGAGCACGTCAAAACTTTGAAAACATTCATACTGTTCCAACTTTGGGCACCTAAATTAGCTAACTGCACAAACTTAATTAAATCTCCACTTGTGATTTAAAGTCCTGTGGGTAATTGAGAGCACCTGCAACAGCAGCACGCTTTGAATTACCCTGTGGCAGCACGCTCACCTCCTTCCACTGACCACAGAGCAGGCCTAGGGAGAACAGCCGGGTAGCCAGCCTAGCTCCCATACTTGGGAGGTATTTGTCTCCCTGTGTTGAATGGACACGTTGCTGGGAAGGGAGCTGCTGGTGACTGCAACAGAGCTTGGCTCTGCCTGTCCATCTTGCCCCAATGCTGCCCTTGGCTGCATCTGGGAACCTGCCTGCAATGGGGTATGGCTGGGCAAACAGTGCAGGAGGGGACCATGCCGTGCTCCCCTCACTAGTGCTACAGATGGAACAATGATGCCAGCCCAACGGAATTGCTAGCTGGCCCAAAGCCACTTCATGCTAAGTGTGAACCAAAAACTGATCACAGCACACTGAAAATTCATTAATATAATCACTGCACCTTAAACACCTGAAAGAATGTCTCTGACATCTCAAACCTATTAATTTACTTGTACTCTAAAGAGGAAGAAATCATGCTGAATATTATCAAAGATTACTGCCAAGAAGGAGAAATTATTTTGTGGAAGTTAGGGAAGAAAAAAAAAAAAAAAAAGAAGTCCCTTGTTTTTCCCAGCAGTTATAAGATTCCAAAAATGCTGCTTTAACTGAAAATAAGCAAAAATTTGCTGAAAGGAGTCAGGAGGGTGCTCTGCTATTCAGTTATGCACAGAAATAAAGAAATCATCTTTCATTTAAGCACTGAAACAGAAATTCAGGAGTTGAGATCAGCAGTCAGACCTATATTTATCCAAGAAGGAAGGAAGTAAAGGGAATCATCCAGTTCGAGGATCTTCTTTCCTTTGACTGATCTTTCCTTGCTTAAAGACCTTTATGGCTGTCAGATTAGTAAGAAGTCGTATCACCTATATAGTCAGCAAGCTAAGGAGCTGAAACATACTGTGTGGACCATGCAAGGTATACTGTCACTGGGCTTTGTCTCCGTATTGTACTGCTACTTTTCTAATTAAGTGTGACAGAGTCATTTTCTTCTCTCAGTTACTACCCAAACGGCAATGAGCTACTGCCTGAACTGTCTCCATTTGTACAGCTATGATGCCATGCTGTCTGTAATGCTCCCTTGTCCTTTTTAATACATTAAGCCATCTGCCAACAACAGAGCATGAATAACAAGATTCAATCCATCTCTAATATGACTGTAGTGCTCTTCTGTGCCATTTCCACTTATTTGATTAGCTTTCCTTTCACTTCTGGTCAGGATGGGAAAAAGATAATATTTTCACTTTTCTATATTTTGCAAGTACAAACTTATTTATTATTTCAAAATTCAGCCTAATCTAAGCATAATCTCTTTTATTTACTTCACTAAGTAAGACACAAGAAAGGCTGTGCCACATACGGAGAGGCAAACTGGGACACAGCACATTTGAATAAAATTTTACGGGTAGCCCTGCGTCTTTCACTTGAGATACACAACTGGTGTACTACCTGCATTTGGCAAGCCCATACTCCGGGGCCCAATACACTATTCTCTGCCTGTTATTCCAATGTAAACTACAGGAGCAGCTGAATAATGTTCAGGAGAAATAAATTACATTATTGGGCAGGTTTACAGTACAGCTACAGGAAAGACCTCAGGAAAAGATTATTCCACACAAACATCACTGTAGGTTGATCCAGTATTTTACCCTATTTTAACAAATGATCCTTAAGTGAGGTTGTTTAGCCTGGAGAAAAGGAGGCTGAGGGGAGATCTTATTGCTGTCTACAACTACCTGAAAGGAGGTTGTAGCGAGGTGGGGGTCGGTCTCTTCTCCCAAGTAACAAGCGACAGGACAAGAGGAAATGGCCTCAAGTTGCACCAGGGGGCATTTAGATTGGATATTAGGAAAAATTTCTTCACCAAAAGGGTTGTCAAGCATTGGAACAGGCTGCCCAGGTTGAGTCACCATCCCTGGAGGTATTTAAAAGACGTGTAGATGTGCTGAGGGACATGGTTTGTTGGTGGACCTGGCAGTGCTAGGTTAACAGTTGTACTAGATTTTAAAACTCTTTTCCAACCTAAAAGATTCTATGATTCTGTTTTATGAATCTGCCCATACAGATTCAGGATTTAGAGAAGCACTAACAATAGCGCTAAAACAACATGTTAGGCTGATCATCCAGATGAGCATAACCTGTAAATCCCAACTCTTAGGATTCTGAAGATTGTTTCCTCTGAGCGGGAATCCCAGTGCAAAGGGCTAGGTGCTTCTGCCAGGATGCCTTTGTAAGCTGCTGCCCTGGCGAACATCTGAACTCCATACAAGTGAAGGCATTTGTTCACCAACTTCAGTGATCATACACAACATGACATTTTGGGACAAATTTTGTCACTTCCTCCCTTTTCAGCTTTTCCTAAAGCATCCGTGCCTATAATATCCAGGGATCAGCACCCGATTTAATTTTCTTACCTGAAGTATCTTAGATATTTCTTTGCACTTATTGAAAATTCAGCTGCCTTGCTGAAATCCAGTTACCAATTGTTTTGGGAGAATAGATATGGAATCTGATTCTTATTTACATTATGGTCTCTTGACAGTGCAAAGAGTATAAATTACACCTTCATCCATGCAAACGCTCCTTGCACTCCCAGAGCAATTTAAAGGTATCTTAGTATGAATAAGAATCAGAACCTGTAAGACATTTTTGATACAGATTCCACTGGAAAACCATGTTCTGCTGTCCCACCTGCTTGGACACGCTATTTTCACATTTTCTGCTGCTTGTATGTCAGGACAGTCTAGCGTGAATATGAGACACACATTGGCTTCTTCACAGTCAAGAAGAGAAAACTTAATTTTCTGCTTCAGAAAACAGAATTGCTGGTTCAGAAGGTCATCAAATACCACTCTGCTCCACGGAGAGGAAACACTGAAAGGGTGTCAGGTAAAGGAAAACTCTCATATGCCATTAGATCCTAACAAGCTGACTTTTGGTTGTGAGTATGAGAGAAAATGGATAAAGTACAGAAGTCAGATTTACGGCTGCAAAAAGACTAGTGTTACTTTTTTGCAGAAGTATTTATGTACTTATTTATTCCGTCTTGCGTTGATATAGCAGTTGCAGCTGAGAACCCTTCTTCAAATGCAAGAAAGGCAATTTGTATGTTGAAGCTAAGATTAAACAGACTATTTGCAACTTATATGCATGTTTTGAAATAATATGAAACAGAAAATTTTTTCTTAAACTATTTCAGACACTGAAGAGTGCAAGACAATTAACTCCAAACTATCTTTATAAGCATAGTATTTAATGAGAAATCTAACGTAAAGCAGTAAAGAAATCAAGACTATCAATTTTGTTCATGTCGGTCTTACAATGAAGAATAATCTGTCTCTTTATCTCAATGTGAATTATAAGAGACGGGTATGAATCAGACCGGGCTGATCTTTTCCAGAATTTATCTAGTTCCCTATTTACAGCAAAGAATTGTCCATGGGTAACACTGTAATACTAGGAGCCTACACAGCATCAAACTAAAATCACCCATCTCGGAGGCTGCAAACCCTCCTTTGGAAGTGCAAAAAACTGAAGCTCTTTGTAACCTAGTATAACCTACTTAAATGGTGAGAGCAGCCCTCCTGTTACTAAAGCAATAGAACAATTTCTGCTAAAGCCCATGCTATTTATTAGTCATATTACCAAAAGTACTACATAGTTTAGAGCTGGACATATAAAAGGTTTGACACATCTAACAGTCTCATACTTCAGATAGTCTGAACCTGCACATTGCTGTTGCTTCCACTGTACAGACATAAACATTTCCTAAAACCCCCATTTTCCACCAGTAGGTGTTCCCTAGCTGTCTAAATAAGTCCTCTCAGGAACATGCTGTCACCCATAACATGACTGCATTAAAGTACTTCAGCCTTAACAATATTCAAAACTCCTATTTTGTTGCTGTTGTTGTTATTGTAGAAGTGAGGCTTGTTTGTTGTTTTCCTTCAGCTTCAAGACTTGTTTTGGTGGGCAAAGGAAAAAGACAATGTCACACAGTGAGCTAAGCAATTCAATCAATTCAAACACTGCTCCAAACACAGGACTCAGCTCTCTTCTGCTTGATTTGGACTGATGGCCACACTACTCTGTTTTCTCAAAGCTCTTCCATATTGTGTTAAAATAAACAAACAAAACTGAACACTGTAACAGGGGCATGGCTTTGATTCTTTAGATCTCTGGGCTGTGCTTTTATTCAAATTCTTTTCCTCTGCAAGCCAGTGAATGTATACATTTTACTTTGCAAAGTGGAACAGCTTCAACAGAGAAGCATAAGAGATGGGAAGCTCAGACAATGAAAGCATAAATTGCATGGATTATAAAATACTGATTTTTGCAATGCTTATCAATGGACTACACTCAGGAGATTTTCAAAGGAGAAAGGTATTACTATTCTATATCTACCCTTCAGCTAACAAGCATGCCTTAGTCAAAACATTTTTATACTACTTACTGAATTGAAATAAAGACTGAACATAGAAAAGAGCAGGAAAAGTAGAGTTTGCCAAAATTGAAGGTGATCAGTATAAAAAGATAACTTCAGATTTTTTTTGTGGGAAAAAAAGGCATAATTCTCAAGCATTCTGGCACCCAGTGGAAAACATAACCCTCATCTAACCCTGCATGTTCCCTGTGGAAGAGTATTAAAAATGGCTTACTGAGTTGACTCCTAACTCATCAGCATCTCTTCAGAAATAGCCCAAATAAAACCAGATTTTTGAGATCGTCCTGATCAATTATCTTTTAAATTTAATTGAAAGAAATTCAACAGGTCAAATGCCAAATTCCACCCTCACCTATTTCACTGAGTTATTGTTAAAGAATGGAAATTGAAGTAATTTGCTTCTGGTCACATACTTCCACGAATATAGATTCTTATCTATACTACTTAATAAAGCAAGTCTTAGTAGAGCAACTTCTTCACCAATACTCACAGCACTGTTGACATTGCACCACAACCCTATGTAATTATAAATTGGAATGGCCACCTAATCAATGACACCAAAATGAGAAAGATTTCTAGGTTCTTTAGAATACATAAAAGCAGATACCTAAGATTTTGCTGGATTTCTAATATGACCAGCAGTGAAGAATTAAAGTTTCCTAACCGTGGGTGTAAATTAAATTTATTTTAAGGCAGCAAAGCAGTACATAAATCAGAGCCTCTTATTGTATATTCAGATGAGCTCAGCTGGGAAAACTTCCCTTTTAAATGTTTAAACTTAAAAGAAATCTAAAAGCCAAATTACTCTGAAAGCTTGTAGTGCTTGTAGAAGAACAGATTAATATATCTCAGAATGAATACATTAGTAATGAAGTTGCAGAATGCTTGCATCAGGTTTTCTTGAAACATTTCATGGTATATTAAATAATTGGTTCCACAGAGCAAAGCAGAAATGTAGAAATGTATTTCCAGAAAACTAGAAATAATGCTCATAAGCCTGGATTACACGTGAACTGCTGTGCATTTTAAAAGTTCAACAAAGTTCAATGGATTCTGGAATCACCACCCACTAAACACTCCCTGCACCTCAAATACTTTAACTGGAAATAAAATGGAAATCAAAGGTATGAGGTGAAAACCACAACTCACAAAACCCAAAGAGCAACCTATGTGTTAAGAGTCCTCAGAAGACTTACAGCAGTTGAGCATGGAATCCAGCATGGGTTTCTGTTTCACAGGACATTGACTGAAGCATCTGCGAAGCACAGTGGGGATGAAAATGGCAGTAAAAGACATACAAACGGAATTCCGCCCCAGAACAACTTACGCACACAGAAAGGCTGCATGTGTTTCATTCATTTGTAATAAGCTAAGTAACTATTGTTTAATAACTTCATTGGTTAGTTATGGCTCCACTTGATTTACTGAATCCCAAAGAAGTCTGCTAGTAGAGAACTCTAAAAGTTTGTCTCTCTACACTCAAGAGAAGTAAATACACCTCAAATAGCAATCTTTCCTCTTACATTCAAAGAGAGACAAGGAAGGACCTGTACTGTCCCTAAGTTTGAGTGCTAGCTAGCACTACCTTGAAACAGGTTAAGATTATATTTGAGCAAACCTAGTTGATGTTTGGTCATTTCTACACACAAACCGTGCATTGAAACTTATATTAATTCTGGACATACATTGATTAACTTGATTAACATACTGTTGAGACTTGGTAATAAAAGAAAAGTATGAGGAAATAAACACACACAGGCACCAAAGAAAAAAACCACAAGCAAACTCAAGAGTTAAACTATACATAACGATGTAAGGAAGTTCTGGAGGGAATAGCTGGGCAGCTGCCAAGGAAGACATGCAGAAGTCATGAAGCTGCAATGAGAAGACAGTGGAAAGGAACTGGAGGAAAAAGATTAGGCATTCACTTAAGAAAGAAAGACGACAGACAGACTTCTGGGCCACTGATTAAAGAATTAATTAGGAAAGTAACTGAGGAGGAACATTACGGAGATGATTCAGGAAAAGAATTCTGTTTCTTCTAATTCATAGAATGGTTAGAGTTGGAAGGGACCTTAAAGATCACTGAACTCCAAAATGCATTTATATGGAATTGAAAAGGTAAAATAAAATACTAGTATCTGGAAAAAGAAAGATCAATTAGTCAAGTGTTTACCTGAGCAGATCACTGATTTAAATTTTCAGCTTGTAGGCTCTTGATATATATGAAAAATACCTCTCTAATTGAACTCCATCTCTCTCTAGTGCCTAACTACTTTCTCCTCCCCCACCCCCAACTCCAACTAATAAAATCCATTGTCTATGGATGGGAGGTAACATTTGAAAACGTTAGCTTCCAGGGTTGTCGAACAGATAAGGAGCAAGAGAGAATTTAAACAGTCTGGGAGAGTTCGTCTGGGAGTAACAGGAGTGATGCCTGAGAAAAAGAAAGAAATATAAGAAACAAATAACTTGTTGCTAATTGACTGTGTAGGGTGGTTAGAAATGGAAAGTAAAGCAAGGCAAAAGAAAAGGAGGGGGAAATAGCAAAACACAGAAGCATGTAAAGCAAAAGTGGCTGTGACTGAGATCTGTATTATCAGCTGAAAGATGAGCGTAACAGCTCAAATGAACAGGACAAGAGGTAATGGGAACAAACTTGAGTATAAGAAGTTCCACCTAAGCATGAGGAGGAACTTCTTTACTGTGAGAGTGGTAGAGCACTGGAAC
>JAOXNO010000002.1:5802162-5822805 GCA_028565335.1 Limnodromus scolopaceus
GGAGACATTCAAAACCCGCCTGGACAAGTTCCTGTGCAACGTGCTCTAGGTAGACCCGCTCTGGTGGGGGGGTTGGACTAGATGATCTCCAGAGGTCCCTTCCAACCCGATATGATTCTATGATTCCAAGGCCAATAGCTTGTCAAACTGTTTCTATTTCCTTTATAATTAAGACAGATACTTAGGACAGTGATAGTCACTCATCATAGATAAAACAAGGCCTTGACAAATAGTTTCTGAGCATACTTGACTTGTTTTTCTAACCACATTTAGATTAGATAGACTACTGCCTTCAAAGGAGACTAATTACGTATGTCAATGTTATTTAACACAAAAAAGGCTGCAGATTTGGAGCCACAGGTTTTCAAGGAAACAATAACTTTACTACAATTCAACTTCATGGTGAATTCAACATTCCTTAAAAAACGTTGGAATCTGCTTGATCCCAAACAATAGGAACAAAAGCATGCATGTTCCTCCTCTCCAGTGTGTTGCTGCTCCGCCTGCAACCATTCCTGCTGGATGAGGGAACTGTTCGTTCCCCTTTCACATCCAGAAGGTCCTGGGGCTCTCTCCCTAGGGATCACAATCACTATTGCTTTTAGCACTGACTGTCTTTTACCTGATGATATCTTTTACCCAAAGGTGAAAGGCACTGTATCTCATTATCATTTGCCTGAGCTACTTAGAGTCTAGCCTGAGACCATAATAAAACTACAGTATTTAATTTACATTTTTTACACACATACACACACACAGAGCATTAGCCTTACTTCGCAACAAAAGATCCCGATTAATCATTTTGCCAGTACGAAACGTGTTGCTTAATTGCTCAGAAATCAAGTTACATTAATACTAGCATTAGCTTTTGAAAATTGGCAGAAATACCATTAACAGAGGAAGCATCTTTTAAATTAAATGCTTCACTTGTTTTTTTTCCTATCAAAATTAATACATAGGAAATGGGCAAACCCAACTTCAAAAATAATATTTCTTTTTGGTAAGGAAGAAAGTGAAAATTTTCCACTGAATAAAACTCAATTATGTGTAATTTTAGAAACAGAAATGAACACTTGACCTACCACTTTTCAAAATAAATGCATGCACTACTGAAAGAAATGATAAGGTGATATGTAAGTGGTTTCAAAGATTAATTCAGATATCTAACTTTAGACATCATTATTTGAAAATCTCTACTTGCATCTTCTATTATAGCACATATTGTAAATGACACAATATTTACAAAAATATTTTAGCATAACCTTGCCAAATAAGAGTTTCGAAATAAACAAAAGGAAGGGGTTTTTATTCAGCATAAATGGTCTTTTCAGAGAAAAGTCTTAAGTTTATTCTCAAAACTCATTGCTCCTGAGACTTTTTCCTGGATGGAGAAAGTTAGTAACACTTTTTCTTCCACAGCTCTCTCCTCCTAGTTTATAAAACATTGAGTTGTCCCGTGTAAGAGCCAAAGGCTAATCACCAGGAGGCAGGTATGTTTCTAACCAGGTTTTCAAAGGGCCTGGACCCAATGAGCTCTAGAAATTGAAAGCAGAAGTTGGTGGTTTTGGCCTTTTTTTTTTTAAAGTTAAACACAAAAAACAAACAAATGAAAATATATCACACAGAGTAACTTGAGTAATACTAACACACTGTAATGAAGAATAATACAATTTAACATTTAAATCAAAATCAAATAAAGGTCAAATGAATGCATCAATAGGTTAGCCTCAATGTTGGTTAACAAATTAAATACACGAGATCAAAAGACTAACACTATGACTAATCAATCTTTATAAACACTAAAGCTGACAGTAAGCTAACCTAGTTGGTTGGCTATAAACTCAGCTAAAGAATTTAATTTGTTTTGGTCATAACTCAGCTTAGGAGCTTATTAAATAACTTAAAACTGAAAGCAAAGTCTAATTCACAATGTCAGAAGCAGCTCCTCTCATGTAACTAAGTCTTTTCTCCCTGGCCCCACATTATTCCTCCCCCAGCAGAAGCAAAAAAGATATTAAAAGGAGTCCCTAAAAAGCAAAAATGTTATAACTTTTAGTGGTAGGACATACCTTAATAAGAACTTTTATGATGCGTACTAAATGGGAACTTCTTCTGTTTTTCCCTGTGCTCAAGCAGTAGTCCTGATGTGCACATGGCTATGGATCCATACACTAAAGCTGAGGACTAGAAAAAGGCTGACTCTCCCTTACTGCTTATACTTTAAAGGGAGTTAAATAAAATAGCTATGAAATGGAAATGCTATGAAACTTCTTCCTACCACTCACCTCTCACAGGCTTCATTCCTGGGAGCACAAAGTACGGCTACAAAACATATTCTCCTGGCACAGAGCTTTCTGATCAAAGTTTTTTCCAGAAGGAGGGACACAGGTCAAATACTCATACAGAAAATTTCTTACTGTCACAACTACTTCCATCTAAGGCAGCTGTGTTTTGAGAGATTATCAAGTTTACCAGTTTCCCTTAGATTTTTCACTACTCCAGAAGGCAACAAGGGAATTTTTCTGCTGTCAAAGTTTAACTTGCTCTCGATGCCAAGGGCTTCAGGGAAATCTAGTAAAATGTTACTCGGGAATCATGGAACTAGGTACAATCTAGTCTTCTACAGGAAAGATTTCTTAGCGTATGGATTAGCTGCTGTACTTCTGAGCTGTCTTCAGACAAAGCAGATTAGTGTCTCAGTTTTCTTACACTTCTATCTTTGGCAGAGACACATAGGAGAGTGGATAGTTCATGTGCTTGTTCAACTACTTGTTGAAAAAAGTATCAAAATGAAAATAAGATGGAAAATAATGACTTCATTTTTTTCTTTCACTGCTAAATCCCGACAATAGATTTCTAGTTCCCTCAAACTGTATGTGTGTTTGTTTACCAAAACAAAAATAATAATAAAACTAGAAAAAAAAAGTAACACAATATTTTAATGGGTCAAATTATGGAAACTCAGGTGCAAGTTCCATCTTAGCCACTAGAGATATCCATAAGAATTACTTATTTCAGTCACTGCCATTTTAAAGCAAAACCCAAAAAATTACAATACTGTTTTCAATTAGGTTACTAAAAGCTCTGTTCAGTCTAAACTATAAGGATTAGGCCTTGTGTCACAGCATTTCAAGGACCAAATATTTAACATTAGTATCAATCACGTTACATTATACTTGAGACATTCATAAGAATAATCTTGTGGCAGTTGTCTATGTCATAATAATGCTGCTACAGTTTGTAATTATGTTTCCAGTGCTTTATACTCTGGTAGAAAAATTTATAGCAGTAAGAAAATCCACAGACTAAGATAAATCCACCTAGGCCATAAATGCTTTCATTGTGGGCCATTATTGCTAGAAAACAGTAATTTTGTCTCATAGTGCATTGCTCATCTGCAGACTACGTATTCAAGACTTTTTGGATTAAAGAGTCATCCATGAGATTATGAAAGGATTGATTTACTGCTTTGAAGGCATAACCACATGCAGTTGTAGCAAAATGCATATGTATTGTACATAATGAGCCTTTTAAAAATCCCCTAACCATGTATTTATGTAATTTGAGCTATTTTGCTTTAAGTCACATCAAGTGAAGAAGAAAACACCAAATAATTAAAGCAGTACTCACTAGTGGTATAAAGTTGGCAGCTGCGTGAATAGGAAAAACACCACTAGCTTCTTTTCTGTAGCACTAAAATACTGTTTGCAGTGTGTCTTTTTTATCTGTAGGTTTTATGTAAACAAAACCACCAACAATCGACTAATATTTGAATAATTATCTACCTTCCCACATACCCAGAGAGGAAGTGAGGACTTCAGCATTAACTTTATAGAACTGCAAACTGATCACTGAGGCTCAGCCAAGCCAGAAGTACGATCCTGTGGCTTTGTCTGTCTTTATAAAAATACATCAGGTACACCAGTGAGGAGGAAAAAAAAAACCACCCAAATACTGGAATTAACACCCAATGGCACATACAGACCATGAAACAACTCTGTTTCATCTGTTATTTTTACTGTATTTATTACCTGAAGTATAACACTCTAACTCACTAATTTTTTGGTGGCTTCCAAGGCAGCACTTCAAGGCTCACAAAACAGAACTGGATTCTGAAGCTTAGCCATTGAGTTCTTCTACCCTAGCTCAACGTTCTCTCAACAGACGGGTGACTTTTGTTAAGACTGGCAAGTTCCAAAAGACAAACACGGTATGAAAACTTTTACAGGAAGAAAAATAAAAACATGTGTTTCCATGTTCTTAATACAGAATAGATGCTAAAACTGAAAAATGAAGTCTAGTACACAGCCACATGTGGAAGACATAAGTAAAATTGTGGATGGATACAGGACAGTGAGGAGTGAAACGTAAGTGACTGGTCAAGTAGATCAAGGAGGCTAGACTTTTGGGGCATTTAGTCAGTTGAAAAATATTAGAACGTAAAATTAATGCATTTATAACCACAGATCACCTTCTTTCTAAAAGTTCTATACAGAAAGCCTCCATATTTCACTGACTGCTCTATCAAAGCAACATCATGTATTTATAAAATACATATTTGTATTCATATTTGAGTTCAAGGCAGCCTTTGCAGGAGGCTAATATTTGACAGTTTAGTCTACACTGGTCACTATGGAGTAGTAAAACCAGGGCTCTAGGGTTCATGTGTAGTCAAAGGTAAATGACTTGCTAGAATAGTAAGTTTCAGAAGACATAGGGCAAACCAATTAGATTTCTAAAGCTACACAATCAAACAAATGAAGCAGCAATCACTAAAACCAAACAAACAGATTTTTCATACCTGTGGTTTAGCACCCAAAACTGAACAAAAATCCATACTTCACGAGAAATTTTCCCTTCTTAGAAAGGCACCACATCAGTTACCAGCTGTAAGTCAAGAACATCACTTATTCTCTCAAAAACCACATCAGTTTTATCAGTCAACATAACAGGCTGTGCGACAACCTTAACATGGTCTTGTGGGAATAAGTAGTTAGGAATCTTGCTTATGAAAAAAAAGATTGTGGAAAAAAGCCACCCCCCCCCCAACTTTAGTCTTCACATAAAAATGACTCAAATGATTTTCAGTCAGAACTGCTGTCCATCCTCTGTTCTTGCTAGAATGAAAAAACCTTTAAAAGCACTCTAATGTTTTAGCACTGGGCCTCCTACAGGAGACTCTCACAAGAGTATTCCCTGAAAGGGAGAAGGGAAGGCTCAGAGGCAGTCGAAAGGAGGGTTGGGAGCAGTGTATTTTTAACAACAGAACAAGTATAAGTAGTTCTGGGGTAAGTGTGCAAAATCCAATTTTTCTTGGAAACTGTATGGTGCCAAATCCAATTAAAAAAAAAATTAGCAGCCCATTCCTGAAAATACATGTGTTTGTAAACAACAACAAACAGAAATAAAGCTTAGAAATTATTTTTTTTTTAATGCCACAATTTATCCCCAAATTTTGTCACAGTGCTGAGGTGTCCTAGGTTTGAAGGCTAAAGAGATAAATCACATCAATACAATGCTTCCCTCTAGAGAGCACAGGCAGGACGTATGTCCATCAGATAATTTCAAAACACAGATCTTAGAATTAGCGGGAGATGTTACCATCATACACGAGAGCATACATGCTAAAAGAAACCAAGGCCTAGGCCCCATAAACTAATAAAGCCCACTAATACAGGCTCTTGAAGGTACTGAAAGAAGACTTAAAACCAATGGAAGTTGAAAGCAAAATTCAGCAATTACACTCAGCTGCCATGAGGAAAAAAAAAGAAACTCTAGCTCAGCCAGCAATTGAAATGAAAGCGTGTGTTGCTTTCTGCACATCTAATGACCAGATGCTGCACGTGGGAGGAGGCTTGGAAAGCGGTGCTTTGCATTCAGGTGAAGTAAAAACTTCTGCAATCAACAGTTCTTGCATAGATGTTCCCAAAGTGTGATGTACATACAAACGAGAACTTGAAAGAGAATTTATGAAAACAACCACAGTGATGGTGGGATACCTCCAGGTTTAGCCCTAGGCTGACTGAAGGAGAATACATGCCTTTCCCTCTCGACTGCAATGCTACTGCAGAATTGCCATTACGATCCCTCTACTGTCAAAATTAATTTAATCTGGACTTTAAAAGCTGGCATGAATCCTGTACCAATTTGATTCCTGTATGAGAAGCAGAACCATGGGGTAGATAAAAAGCATCAGTTAGTGATACTTAAATATTTAATGCATAAATATTTAACTAGCATTTTTTCATCCTTCTAATTGAATACAGACTCAACTTAGAGAATCAGGAGTTGTATTCAAGTTCAAATTTCAAAACTCTCCAAGTTCTATCTGGAGCCAACGATCTTGTCTGCAGGTCTCAGTCTGTAGCCCTTCTTTTGAAGGAAGTCTTCCTTCTTTCAGATAGCTACTACCACCAACCTTTTCATCATAAAGCTCTCACTGTAAGAGAGAGCAGATACAGCATGCTATTTATACTTGGGAGAGAAGGTATCACGCTAGATAGCATTATTTCTCAAAGTCTGTGATGATGATGCATCATCATCAATACTAGTCTCTGGACCTACAAGTAAACAGGGAAAAAATTAAGTATAAACCACACTTCAAATCAGCGTGGTGGTATTTCCTGATGTAGGCAGAATACATTCTGATGGGCAATGAATCACACATTTTCGTGGAGGCTTCCTTCCCTACCATGAAAAATATTTATTGGTGACTTTGAATAATATCAATTTTGGTCTTTAGATCCTGGTCACATTAAGTATTATACTGATATCAACAGTTCAGTGATCATTTCTGTTGTAAATACTCTTTAAAATTAAAGCATGATGATGGAATAAGTGTTTATTAACTATTGCTTTTTCAGTTCTATGGAAAGACTGCTGCATTGATAAAAATTATAGCATTCAAGAGCTTTTATCCAAACACTTTACACATATATTAAAAAGGCATGAACATTTTTGTCTTATTTGACATTTCAAGGATATTCCCAACATTTGTAACAACAGTAAACCAGGTGGAACAAATCTCTGAAGAGTATAAACCAGAATATCCAATCTTTTCTAATTACTTTCCAAAATCTTTATGTCTACTTCACATCTGCCTCCTCCATACAGTCTGCATTTCCCCCCAAGTAAACCTTGAAACAGTTGTTGCATTCTCAGGCTAAAAAGAAATGTGACATCTGGATCCAAAGTCAGCCAGATGGCAGTTGAGGCATTGAGATGGCATTGAGGACATACAATTTCACTTTTCATTTGACCTGCTATAATCCATGATGCTAACCCCAGTGATATGGGATGCTCTGCTCTTCTGTGTTCTGTCGGTTATCCTCATTTGTCTCCCCTACGTGCCTGGAGAAAGCCAAGTCATATGGTGGTTCACTGCTTCACACACTAGTCTATTGCTCAGAAGGCTAGATAAATTCTAATGTAGAGGAGTGGTAGTTCAGAAATATAAAACGTATGAAAATAAGACCAGATTTCTGTTACTTAAACCCTTCATCCCTTATATTTCAGAGGACAAATTAATGTTTCAAGAGAAACTAATTATACTCATTGAATAATACTTTGAGAAAAAAATAGGACTATCTATGATGTTAAGACTGCAGAACGATGTCTAGAAAAGATTTTGAAGTCATTGTCTACATACACACATATATACATATACTAATTCCAGCAAAGCTATAAATATGGCTTTAAAACATTTTCTGTCATCTCTTCTGCATCAATATGGTCTGAAAATATTTTCTTTTGAACTTAATCTTCCACAGACACAGCCCCAAACCAAAATATTTCTTCTGAGAATGTTTGAGATTTTACTCAGTTGGTTTTTAGCCATCTGAGATGTTTAGATGCATTTTCCATTTTCATATACTCGGGGCATAATTTTATTGTCGTTGCTGCTATTAAAAAGCTACTGTTTAAAACTTCAATTTGTGTAACCCACATGTAGAGTATCCTGGCTTTAAATTGAGAAAATAAGAGCTAGAAGATATTGAAAGTACCATGCTGAACACATGCAATAAGTTTTGCTGAGACTCTTAGCTCAATAGCTTGACTTATGACATCATGGATAAAACTGCACATTTTAAGTATTTACAACACAGCTTACTTATAAAATCTGAAAAAAACATCCCTGTTCTGAAGCACAACAGTGCTGGGTACATCCTCTTCATGAAGAGGAATCCTGTCTATATGGGTATAAAATACATGCTGTAAATCAAACAGATCAATGAATAGAAGGAATAATTTCTGATTTCACAACACAAGCAGAAGTGGGTTCTTAATCTTTTCCAAAACGGCTTATCAGTGTGAAGGAAATTAATTTCTTGTTGGGGCAGACTGAACTACTTTACCTGATAGGCTCAAATTGGAGCAGAAATCACTGAGATTCCCCTCAATCTTCTCCTCCTCTCACTGAAATCAGTATGAAATCAGCATGTGACATAAAAGAAGGGTTAGACTTTGAGAAAACACTTTTATGATGCAACTTGGCCAAATCCAGCTGTTGTGGCTATTGAGTGCAGAAATAAAAATCAACTAAATTTAAGAAAACAAATGAATGGGTGGCATTTCTAAACATCTTGCACTGCAGTAACTGCATTAATTGTAAAAGAATTACAGACAGCAGATATGCTGGGAATTGCGGCCATGAGTTAGGTCAAAATAATTTAAACACAGCAGTAAAGAACACTTGCGGTATTTTATACCACTGCAGGGAATCATAACCTACATGGCTACTGCAAGAGTTAAACAGTTATATTTTGCAAGGGAGAGACAGTTATATTTTATTGTGATGAATGCCCAAGTTGGGAAAAAAGAAAAAAAAATATCACGGCAAGAATAAAAGAAAAGTAAAAGGTAGTACTAGAAGAAACATACAACTGCAAATCAATCTCACTGATATTACATGGAAGCAAGGTCATTATTCTGGAAAAGATTCAAAGAATAAAAAAACAACTCAGAATGTCAATGTGAATTGGTATGACATACTCTTGGAAGATGCACAAGGGACAAATCTCAAGAGCATCATTGGTCATGTTCAAATATTTCAGTAATCATCTCTCTTGTTTGTTAACTTCACTCTGTGGGAAATGATCGGTTATAGCTGATGATGCTTGAAATGGGTTTTCTACCACATTTAGATGAGCTATTGTGTAAAACTTACCACAATCATAAATTAGTTGTAGGGTAAGTGAAAATAATGTAAGAGTGGGTCTCAAACAATAAAGGTGTACAGGAAAAGGTGAGTTTATCATCCTATTCAGCATTCTAGCAGCAACAGCACAGAGGAAAGCATTAAAGAATCTGAGAGGAGGTCTGTGACTTTACGTATGCAGACTGTATAGCATTGATTACCATCTGGTCCGAGAATCCACAGAATATGTCAACCAGGCATATATTCTAGGAGTGTAGATTCTCAGTTAATCTCTTTAAGACGAGATCATTCTTTGGCTCTAAAGGACAAGAAAGAACTTCTGTGTGTTGAAGAGCTTTTACATCTAGGCTCAAGTAATTCCCATAAAAATAATATTTGAAGGAAATTAAATACTACAGAACCAAAAAAGACAAATATATCAATGATGTGGAAAAAAATAGGGGTCAGCATGAAAAATAGAAAAACATGCTTTTTGAAGACAATAGCTTGCTATAAAGCACCGTATACCTATGAGAGTTGAAGGCTGAGAAAAAGTGGTGCTTCAGAGATTGCATTTTGAATGTTTCTTGAAATAGCAGAGAGACAGACTGGGAGGCACGGGTGGGAAGGAGTTAGTAATCTCAGATCAAATACAATCACCCTAGATTTCAGAGCTGCTGTAACTACACTTTCAGCAACAATCTCATAACTGGATGTTAAAAAAGAGTGTTATGACAAAAGACCCTGTCAATATGACTAACAGGGAAATTACAGAAGTCAGCAATCAGGAAGGAAAAAAGCAACAGACTAAAGAAGATAACCATTGAAGCATGTATTGAAAAGAGTAAGAAGAGAGGAAGACCAAGAAGAACACGGATAAAAGACATAGGCTGCTGGATTTAACTGCAAATCAAGCAAACAAGAAGACTGGAAAAACGAAACAAGCATGGAAACAACTGGTTGAACATGTAAAGTTCAGTTAAATAATATAAAGTTTCGTTCTTTCCAGTGACAGTACTAGACCGCCATTCTGTCTCACACTTAAAGCTGAACATATCAACGTAGCAAAACAAGCATTTTCCACATGAATATAAATATATAAGACAGCAAAGTTAAAGAGGCTTGTGTGTTTAACCATGTCAGAGTACAAGTCTTTCTAGAAGAAACTAACCAAAAAAATTGCAATGCACTGGTTTTCTTTGAAACCCACAGAACAGAGGAGCTTTTTATTTGACTATATAAAAATATTCATGAATGCATGTATAAATTATATATTCATCCATATACATTTAAAATTCATACATAAAATATATACACGCATTTATGACTTTTCCGTTTCCATGACTTAGAAGGAAGTCCTACCCACTGAACTCCTAAATAACATTTAATTCAATTAAATCAATAGTGTTTTATAGTGATCATGAATGGGTCCAAAGCAGTTCATATTTCTTCCATTACAATTGTTATTTCCAAGGTTGCTTTTCCTTCATTATGTTTACCTGTATCAGAACTGTGTCAGGTATTGGGCAAGCACAGTCCCAACTGTACCATGGACATATTGAAAGAATTCTTGTTAATGTTTATGGACAACTTTCTATTAGAGTACTAATTTGGCTGAGTTTTAGCCATTCTTTGTACTTAGCTTGGCTATTCAATTTATTTATAACTGGGCAACTAAGTTCTGACCTCATTTCCATCAGTATCTGGAACAGCTCCAGCGAAGCAAAATTAGTTGCCCTTTTTTATATAGCAGTGTAACAAAGCAGAATGTATGCCAGGAATTTACCCATAAAATATGGCAAAGTTAGTGACCTCTCTTGGCATTACAGTTTCTTATGAATTATAGTATCTATATCATGAAAACATTTTGCAGCATACCTTCAATATCACGTTTGAATGGAATCATATGAATAGAGCACATATAGGAAGAGTCTCAAGCTAAGCTATAAGGCACTAATAATACATGTTATCACAATCATAGGTCTCAAGGTCAGAAGAATAAAAAACCAAGTTAATTGATTCTTAACAATCTATTAAAACAGTCCTTTTATTTTGTTAGTTCCGCATTCAGGAATGTATTTAAGCAATTTCCTAGATTCAAGTTTGTTAATAGCCTCATTAAATTCTGTGGGTCTCCTCTCATACTAGTCACTTTAAACATATGCTTGATTTGGGACCAGAGACAAGTAGACAAGTAAAGAAGTTAGCACAGAGAAGGTTATGAAACTGCAACTCTTTTTAAGAATGCTTTCATCATCTGTTGAGTGCAAGACATTCAACAACATGAGCGAATCGTGGACGGGGAGTGAAGCTCTAGTGGATCCTGATTACTTTCTAGTTAGTACAGCTGTACCGAAGAAGTAACACAGAAAATACCTAAAAAAAGAAGTAAAGAGGCAAAGAGATTTTACACTACAAGCAATTTATGTGCAATATGCATGTGCAACTTTCTCCCTCAACAAGGAATTGATGCAATCTGCGAATTATTTCAGATGAACGCCACATTCCTTAACTATCCTGCAGCAACAATATAAGAAACTAATCTGATAAGAAAGCAGACAATAAAAAGAGCTTCTTCATCCCCTACAATTAAAATGAGCAATGTGAAAAGGCAGGTGTGAAACAAAAGAGCAAACACCAGGAGGATAAAAAAATAAAGGTTTTATAAATGAAAAAGCAACAAAACCGAGTTAAGAGAGAGGGATGATTTTATTACATTTTTCGAATGAATGAGGGAAGAACGTGTGATAGCAACAAACCCTATGAGCTGTTTATATTTTTTACCTATTCCTCTAAAATAAATTTGCCTTCATCCCTCTTACTGAAACATCCCTGCTTCTGAAAATTCAGAAATTTTATATATCGAAGAAAAAATATTTATGAAGATAAGGGTTTCATTAGAATAAGTATTTCCATGTAACAATCCCCCAAGAACACAGTAGACATGATATGTCCTCTAAGTGGCAGTTGCTAGAATTAAAATAAAAATGTCAACTAAGAGTTTTATAGCAATCAAAAATAAGAGATATTTTTGGATGCACAGTTTGCCAACACATTCATGCCATAGGTGGGAACAAGCAGTACAAGCTAGAGACATTCTAGTCCCAGCAGTGTTTGAATAGTGTGCGTATCTTAGTATCACAAGTACACTCTCAGTTGAGCGGAGCTCAATCCCAGACCCTGGATTATATCCTGGTAGAACTCCAAGGCAAAACAAAAGACACCAGGACTAAAAAAAAAACGCATGTAGGGATAGGAATTCTCAAAAAATGCCAGGGTAAGTCGAAGTAACCTACCTCTTTTCACGGTGATTGTTCACATGCACATCTGGGTGACTGGTACCAGTATAAACCTAACCTGTGTAGATTACAAACATGAAGACTTTCTAGAACAGTAACTGAAAAGTCATCTTTCAGAGAGCTGTATCAGGCCTGGTAGTTTCCACAAAGCATACTACTTAGCAAAGTTGTGTTCAAAATTTCAGACAAGTCTTGGGAACAGAGACATTCATCAGAGATGCTCTAAGATTGCCTTTATTCTCCTGAAGAATGTTCACATCATGGATGCACCTCAACATTTGCAGGAAAGGCTTAATATAGTCCTCCTATTCATTGCACCAGCCTATGAGTCTACTTAACTTAATGGCCTTTTTGCCATGGAAACAAAGAGGTTAAGCCTCTCCCAAAATGGCTTTATCCTATAGATACGGAAACAGAAAGCACCACCAAACTTACAATGTGAATTGATTTTTTTTGAAACTCAGAGTAAAGTTTAGGGACACAGTGAGCTGAAGAGTTTTTTGACTAAAATTCATCTGAGTGATAGTTTGAGAAATGAACTAGTAATACTAGAAAAAAAAACAGGTAAAGAAGGTGAATTGTTATGACTTGGATCTTTAGATCATCTAGCAGATTCATCAGACACCAAAGAAGCCACCTTCATCTCACCATAGAGGAAGGTGACCATGAGACTCAAAGACTTTCTCATGAGAGATGTCAGCACCAAACAACAATTCCATTAGGGCTGGAATGCTTCACCGAACTCTGAAAGATCTGTAGCTGTTAAGAAAACAGCAAAGAAAACCAGCAAGCACGTCTTCCCATAACACAAGCAGAAGTTGCATCTCCTCTTACTGACTTACCAGACAACAGCAAAAAACCCAAGTGTTAACCAAAAAAATGTGGTCACTTCTGCCTGGGGCAGTTCAGTATTTCTGATGACTTGGGCTTTCAATTTACTTTCAGCAGTTGTTTAAAACACCTCCACAAAATCATCTATTCTATGGCTGTATTTGGAATGAGTCAAGTTCTTCAGTATTTTTTCTTTGCCACTCCTCAATGTTAAGCTAGCCTTAGTCATATTGCATATACTGTCCATCTGGTAAAGAACCTGGGCATACAAATATGGCTTAATTATTATTTAGGTGCTTAAATCCAAAATGTAAATCCCTATTGCTCAGCTACCACCAACAGTGTTGCTGCCTAGAGTCCTTATAGGTTTGCATTGGTACAAGCTCTCCTGGTACCAGAATTTCGCATTCCGGAACAGTGGGCCTGGAATGAGCCAATGCACTCTTTTTTTTCCCCCTCCCCTCTTAGTTTTTTCAGCTGATTGTATTTTGCGAAGTCAGAATGAATCCCACGCACATCCATCTCTACACACACAGGCATTTTTTGGCAGTGTAAACAACAATAACAAAATGACCAAAGCTTAATTCCTAAAGTCTGGACTTCTCTTACTCAGATGGTTTTTTAGTTACTATGAAAATCTTTTCCCCAGGGGTTTATTATTTTGAACATCTAGGGAGAGCAGACAGATATTATTCCTGTACTCTGAATCCTGGGGCTCTTTGAGCCTGAGTGTAAGGTATGCATAGGATGAATTCATATGTTCCACCTGGTTTCCACAGGAACCAAAAGTAGGAGAACATTTGCTCCTCAGTGAAGAAAATGACCTGTGCTCATCTACTTATTTACTGATTGCAGTCATTAAGGAGAAGTGAAGATTTCCTATCCTTTCTCTTCCTATGGCTAGATATCCAGACATTACCATAAACTTTGCTCTCATTCAACCAGATGCACAAAGGTGTCTCTACAAGGCATGGGAGCTTATGTAAATAATTTACCTGTCACAGTTTGTTCCCAAAGTTAAATTTGCTTCTCCAAACAATAGCAGAATCTAAGCCCTAGCTTCTCAGGATTGTTAGGCCAACGAACAACTAGACTTTACAGGACTTCAAGCCCTTCAGCATCTCACATCTACAATGTTCAGGGATAGTAAAGTAGAGCGGATAGAAAGCACCTATGTTTTCTCCTTCATAGCATTAATTTTTAAATAAAAATAGGTACACACAAAAAAAAAAAAATCTTTCTTTTTTTCCTGGAGCTTAAGAAACCTTATCCCTATAGGCTCATTTGGAGTATTTATCTGAAAAATCTATTATTTTTAATCAAAACAGTTTTAGGTAAGCATTAACTACATTCACTAACATTTATGTACAAGCTGCTCAGCACTGAAAGTAAAGCTTTGTAGTTATCTTGGGAGCCAAAACCTCCTAGATCTGCCAGAGAATTAATGTGCAACTTTGTGTGAGCTGTTTAACCTACATGTCCTCTGGTTTAGAACTTTAAAATAGGGCTAATGTCAACTCTCAGATGTGTTGGAAGAAGGACTTCATTAACCTTTACATAAATCACTCCAATATCCTGTATAAAGAACAAGCTACATTCTTGAATATTTATACAGCCGCCACTGTAAAAGCAGGAAATGCTCTGTATAAGCACGGAAGACAAAGCCCCTGACAGGAATGCTTGCCCTCTAAAATAAACATGTACCAGGAAAGCAAGCATGCCACCAAAGCCTTCCAACTTCTAAAGCTAATTTTTATTAAGACACAAACCAAAATAAGGTGACTCTTGAAACATTGAAAACTCAGATCCGTTGGGTATCGCAACACCTGTGAATAACTTGTTAGTCCCATAAATTGATTTTTTTACTTTCTTAAAAAAGGGGGAGAGGGAAAGAAATAGAGAAATGAAAACAACACCTAAACAAAACTGCACAATCAGATTCTAATCTCCACTTAACTGTGTAAAGATGCTGTAAATTCTTTAACTGCTGACAAAATATTCCAAGTTCATGTTATTTGACAGAAATTCACTGTATTTTAGCAGGCCACTTGAGTGGGTGAGGCCACAAGATGCCAATAAATCATGGGCAGAAAATAGGCCAGACAAGAACACATCTGTTTAAGAAAAAAAATCACAGTGAGTCCTCCTCTTTCTTGGGCAGGTATTTCAAGATCTGAGGCCCCTAAAGGGCTTGCTTTTATAATAAATCTTACATAAGCTGGGCTACAGAAGTGACTAAAACTCCTCTAACAGTACAACCTGCAAACTGAAAATAAAGTTTTGACTTCAGAAAGGCAGTATCAAATCGAGTTATCTTAGTATATGTCCCTTGACTATGTAACTCATGAAGCCAAAGAAAGGAATATGCAATTCACTTTCTAGTACTTCAAGGAAATGAGCAATCACTGTGTCAATGATTTAAATTAGCCCACAGCACCCAGTGCCAGCACATACCACCGCTGGTCAAATGCTACAACACTAGCAAACTACTTTCACAGCCCTTTGGAGTGACCTTTCCTTCATTAGAAGCCTTCATTATTTGAAACGTTTATAACTAACTTTGTTTGACCTGTTATTCTGGTGATTTTATTTTTTCAGATTGCTTTCTGACAGATGAGATATGAATAAAGCTGAGTTGCTTATCATAGAATTCATCCACTTTTCTAATTATAAGACAGTTATTAATGATTTGTTTGACCTAACTGCCTATTTCCACTTCTTATTGTATTTGGGAGCTTTGATTTAAAGAGGGATTCAGACCAAATACAGAATGCAAATCCTTCAGCGTTTCTTTTATCATTTAGAGTCAAAACTTTGAGCCACCTCTATGCAAATTAACTAATTGCATTGAATTTCTGGTGCAATTTTATAAAACACAAGTAAGGCAAGAGCATACTAGCTCTAGTTCCTCAAATACAGAACAGAAAACTGCTTTTTAGACTGCTTAAGGCAAAGCTCTCATCTATGTCAGTAGTTATTAGTAATATGGAGTGTCCCAGAGATGTGGTGATGGTGTGGAAAAAGCTTTGAATGTCAGAGATGCGTCTGTGTAATGAGCAGTTCTTTAACAATGCACATCAGTAGAAGATACTGTTCCCACCCAAGTTTAAAATACCTGTTAAGCTTCAATGATAGTGAATTTGCCAGTTTTACAGAGTAGCACATCCCTTAACTGAAAATAGAGACTGACAAAAAACATTCTAAAATGCCTTAATAAAGATTGGCATTCTATTTGCATTTGAAATGTTCTCCTGTATAATTAATTCCCCAATAAAGAATCGATCAAATCAGAAGAGACTGGTCTGAAAATAAGTTTTACATGCTCACTAGCAGCCTCACAAACACATATATAAGCCATTTCCTCTTATTCACATATATCATACAAATGGTTTTGAATCACTTAACAACTCACTCAGAAAAAAAGTCCCTATCCACAGCCGAATCACCTCTCTCACTCTGCTGGCCACACTTCCTGTTATGCAACCCAGGATGCGGTTGGCTTTCTCAGCTGTGAGCACGTTGCCAGCTCATGTCCAGCTTTTCATCCACCAGTACCCCCAAGCCCTTCTCAGCAGGGCCGGTCTCAATCCCTTCATCCCCCAAACTGTACTGATATCTGAAACACTGGCACAGGTTGCCCAGAGAGGTGGCAGATGCCCCACCCCTGGAAATATTCAAGGTCAGATTGGATGGGGCTCTGAGCAACCTGATCTAGTTGAAGATGTCCTGGCTCATTGCAGGGGAGGTTGGACTAGATGACCTTTAAAGGTCCCTTCCAACCCAAACCATTCTATGATTAACAGCTAGCCTTATACTTTTCAAGGGGAGACTATTCATTGCCTTCCATTTGTAACTCCAGTGGCTTGCTTAAGCACTTTAGCAATACAACATACAGGCATCTTCTTCCTCTACAGTAAAACAGTTTGAAGAGAAATGCAACCCTCCTCCAGTATATGGGTATAAGGACTAAATACTCTTTATTGTATGTTGGTGATCTACCGGTGAAAGACAGTAAATGAAACTTTCTAGTAGTCCTGCCAAGTACAAAAGAAAGAAAGAACTGTGATACGGCACACTGTGACAAACGGTGTACTGTTAATATTTCAGATGATTGCTCTGTTTCACCCTAACTACTGAAGTAGCTGTAGACAACTTTTATGTTATCTTGAAGAATAAAATATACCTGAAAATCTAGTGTACTTGGTACTAGTAATCAGTACAAGTATTTTAGCCAGTATTTCAGAAATTCTAGCTTAAAATAGAACTAAGCTTTCTCAACATTGTTCTAGAAAGTTGGAAGGAAAACAATATCTATGAAGGCAAGAAACAAATGTTTCTTTAAAAAATACTTTGTAAGCCAATAATCTTTTTCTCTACAAGACCCACACACACTTTATTACCAAGTCACAAAACGACTGTACCACTGTCTCTTAAATTTAGACAAACCAGTAAAACCTTTCATGTATCTTTTACAGATGGTGACAGAGGCTGATCATATCATAAATAAAATTACAAAGCACTTTATTTGTGGCAAGAAATCTTGATTTAATCCTGTAATAGCAATTGAGGCTTCCAAAAAAAAATTGTATAAAATATTAACTTACTGATTCTAAGCTGTTAAGACTTTAACCCCTTGCTTCACCCCCCCTCCCAGTTATTGCTAGGACAAGTCTTTTTCTTAGCTCTAATGGGTCAATTCTCAGCTCTCATTTTCTAGTTTTATTTTTATCGAGGAAAATATGAAAACGTCTCTGTGCTGCCTCATTTTTTCAATGATTCTTCCTCAAGTAGCCTTTCCCTTTACTAATCTTACTTGGTTTCAATACAGTAAAACGCCACCTCTCCTGATCACTTCTCTCTCCCTCTTTCTCAGTGCCAGCATTATTAATTATGACCCTTGGAAATTTTAATAGCTGTCACATGCAACAAAGCTATATAAACTATGACAAATTCCTTTCTCCAAAAGTGCTTGCTTTACCTTATCTGGCTGATATAACTAAATCCTGACAGATATAAGGAGTTACTGTGGAACATGCATTTCTTTTTGAAGAGTAAGAGTCATTTTTATGGAGCTAACCTGTATGAAGATTACCTTGAAGTGCATTGTGTCCATAATAATCTTAGAGTACTAAAATAACTCTGGTTAGCCTTTGAGCTCTACATTAAGTGCCAGTTCTAGAAACATAAAAGTTTCAAACTACCTATACTTAAAATATTGAAAATACAAAGAAAATACTAGAAAACTTGAAGTTTGACAAGACACAACGTCTGTATATATACACACACAGAGCAGTACGTTTTACAGCAGAAATAGCTACTTGAAAGTAAAGACATGCTTTTGATTGTAGTATTACTTGAACATAACTCTTTGACTTACTATTTCAAATCCACATACCTTGCAAAATCTAATTACTAATCCATTAATCTGTTTTCTTAGTTTTATCCATTCTTCTGAGTCTCTCAGATGTCCATCTGCAAGCCTAGGCCTTCCATGTGTGAGAGGAAAAGCAGGTGGCATGTGCTGGACATATAGACATAAACACACACTAGAACATGAGGTGGTACTTAGTACTGCTGCATGTCACACAACTTTCTGGCTCCAGCCCCTCTGCTCTTCCACAGACTTGCATTTTGCTGCAGTGCCAAATGTCTGTTACAAAGGTGGGTTTTGTGCCAGCAGAAACCCCTCATAGCAGCATAGTTCTAGTGATCAAACTGGTATTCAAAAAAGTTCCAATCTTTCCCAACCAATGTGGCTTTCAGGGAGCAAATGCAAGACAGTTTAAGGGCAGTATTTTCTGCAGACAGAGCTGTACAGAAGTGACTGGTGCTGCATTAACATTAGAAGCACTTATAGGGCAGACTATCAAGAGGTGAATAAGATCCCCCAGATGAAGGGGATAGAAGAAACCACATGCAGGTAACTATGGCCAGATTCACTTAGCTCAAGTGTCCTGTGTAGACACACAACACCTCAAAGTCCCTGCTGTAGGGTACTTCTGCTCAGTGCAGCAGAAACGCGAATTTTCCACATTCTGACTCACAATGAGATGGCAGGGGTGTTGCCAGGTGGCAAAAATTACTAAAGCTAAAACAATATTTAAAGTTTTTGCTAGCCCCGTTAGGTCAGGCACGTAATGAGGCATATGTGCCTTCCATAGCAGTATCAGCAAAAATCCTTCCTGTAAAAAATGATGATGACAAAGCTGTTTCTACTGCTCTAACTTGTTTCTCTTTGATCAGGAATAATCCTACACATGTAAAGGTGTATCTCCCACATTATCTCACTGGAAGTTTCAAACATGCCCTCACAGAAGTTCAAAAACAACTTGGGCTACTCCATGTTCTTCTGCCCTTCCATTTACGCTGTTTTATTTCAAGTTCTCTTACCTTCTTTTCCATAGTCTTACACCTGCTCTTCCAGGTCCCCGTCCAGAATACTTGCATTTGCAACAGGGGTTGCTCCTTCCTTTTCCTTCCTGTGAGTGACTTCTGCTATAGGCAGTCCAAGCAGCAGGTTGAAGCACTGTGCTCATGCCTCTCCATCCTGTTCCTGTAGATACTGGCTTTTCAAAGGCAGAGCCTACTTCAGTGCCTTCCCTGGTCCTCTTCCTGGTCTCTGTGCCAAGCATGCTTTGTTTGTTCTTTGTTTCTATCACAATGTCTCTACAAGTTCTCCAGGACAGCCTCTCCTTTGCTGCTGGGTGAGCTGTGCATGTTACACAGCTGGTTCTTGCTTTCTACTCAGGCACAGGTGAAAGAGGTGATGAGGCCACGTTAGGCTTTGGGGAAGGGAGGCTGAGTGTCCTTTCACAGGTATCTCAGGATTGGCTGCTACCAATCTCAGGTGCTGCAGGTTTTGCAATAAGCAGAAGAATAATGGATCACAAATACTGCTATATAGCCATTTGCCTTCAAAAAGTCAGTACTGCAATAAATAACAATGTTGGCTTCTTTTTATTTTGTTTCAATATTCATTTCTAACATTCAGTAACTTGATATCAAATAACTGAGAAGGCAGTGTCTGCAGATGAAGTGGAGGAACTTTTGGTTACTGCGAGTGAGCCAGCATCAGGTCTGGAAAAAAGTAACTTCTCTTCCCTTGCAGCCAATTAAGATTCAAGAGACAGTCAGGTGCAGAGGTAAACTGGAGCAACTTCAGTGGAGCCAGACTGTTTATACAGGTAAAGGACAGGGCTCACAGAATTCTCTGAAGAAGCCTTTAACTGTCTGTTCAGTTTGTTTATTGATAACTCCTTGATGGAACACATTATCATGTACTACAAGCTCTCATATTCACAGAATCATAGAATCATTTAGGTTGGAAAAGACCCTTGGGATCATCGAGTCCAACCATAACCCTACTCTACAAAGTTC
>JAOXNO010000002.1:5822905-5880473 GCA_028565335.1 Limnodromus scolopaceus
TGCAGTGTCCTTTCAAGTAGTTGTAGAGAGTGATGAGGTCTCCCCTCAGCCTCCTCTTCCTCAAACTAAACAGTCCCTATTGCTGAGTTATGGATGAATATTGAAAATATTGAGCAACTTGCTGAGAAATTTAAATCCAACAACTTTTCCCAGATAAAAAATTTTAAAAAAATACATTAGCTAGGACCTGAAGGACTCCAAGTGATGTGTTCTTACTATGAGCTTTGTTTTTTTACAGGCTATGATATCATACTGCATAGTTCTCACCTACAGTTGCCTAGGTTGGAAGGGACCTTTCAGATCATCTAGTCCAAATGACAAGATGACAAGGCTGTAGGTACAGCAGTTCACTAAGCATCACAACATGATTTACTCTATAGCAAATGAGTAATAACCATCTCAATTTCACAGCAGTTTATATGATGTGTATCTATTAAAACAGCTTGGCTTTTTATTGTTGTTTCTAAGAACTCAATAAAGACCGCACAGTATTTATGATTAAGAAGCTGTATTACAGCGATCAAGCTCGATTCTCAATCCCAAGACATACTGTACTGCTATGGCTTCTACAACACCGTTTATAAGCACACTCTACTTAGCTTACCAAAATTCCACTGGGTATGATCCAGTCTGTAACCAAACCTTAACAGCTAAGAATAGTTTCACATAGGACACTTCAATGCCAAAAATGGATGGTCTAGCCATAGTTAGCCTGACCTTCTTCACAAGTCATGTACAGAATTTCACTCAATATTCCTGCATCAAAACTGTAACTTCTGGTTGAGCTACTTCGTAAGACACATTCTCTGCCCCCTTTGGTGAGGAAAGCTGTTTTAATTACCAAAGGTTAAAGGCTCTTGGTAATTCTTGTCCTGTTCACGCATTTCTAACCTTTGAAATCCAACCTGCTTGTACTGTTAGTACTTCTCTCAAACTGCTACACCCATTACCTTTTCTGCCAAACTTGAACTATGTAGATTGGGCATTTAAGCTACTACAATTATTAGTATTATCTGGGCAAATTTCTTATATAATAGCGGCTCAGTCTCTCTGGTTCCAGTTTTGTTAGATCTCCTGCATGCTTGTACAGAGCATTTTAGTGAAATGTTTATGTGATACATCTTGATACAGAAGCATCATCAATACTAGACTGAGTGGGAGTGTTGAATATATTAGCTCTCTTCCGTCTAATCCTACCTCACAGTCAGGATTTGTCTGAGCTGGGTCAGTGGTAAGGCTATTGTGAGGTCTCTATTGTTCCAGAATCAAGCATCACCCAAACATGTGATTCTTTTATACGTTACTTTCTTCTGTAAGGAATGATACTATATTGTACTGAATTTGTCACTGGCACTGAGCTAGCACCTCTCTGACATGAAAAGGATAAGCACGTTGTAGCTCTTCAAGCTGTTATTCCAGATTTAGATGTTTCTGTCTCAGTCACGAATTCTTGAAGTCTCTTTGTAACCCAAAGCCACTATGAATTCACTTTGAAAAGCAAATCAAAACTGAGTGTACGTCTGTAGTGCACGTGGTGGTGCAGAGAGGTCAGGCTAGTGCTGACTGGTACATCTGCACAGAACAGCATTAACGTGTTAGTGATGTGCTGTGCCTGTGCTCACACCTCCTGCCTCTCATAAGGGCTAATTAACTGTCATGCAACGGCAGTTTGACACAGCTCCAACTTCTCTGCAGTATGTACGAACCACAGTGATCTTGAATGCCAGCCCAACCTAATCAAATCCCTATTTGTCTCAAACAACCAAATTCAAATTTGCACATTCCCTAGCATCACCTTTACTAAAATTGCCCTTTACGAGGGTGAAGTTACTATGTGAAATCTGCCTGCTTCACTGGAAATATTAACACATTAGGACAGGATCACAATCCATACTAAAAGAAAACAGACTTGAAATACAAGATATTTTTTGGAAGTAAAATACGCATAATCTTGAAAATCACTAACCAACATCAGAAAAGAATGAGAATTCCCAGTAACCAAAAATTCTTATTGTTATCAAATATTTGATGTTGAAGATTTTTTTAATAACCCTTGCTAACTCCTTATTCTTTTTTTAACAATAATTGACTATTTTACTTTGATGCATGAGAGATCTTGGAATTATCTACTAGAATTGAAAGAAAAAAACTTTTTGATAAATGTCTTTCTACATTTAGCTAATATTAATAGCTTGGACAGAATACACATAAGGAAAGAGTAAAAGATTCCTAAAATATTCAGATATGTTCCTTTATCTATCTTTAACTGCTGAATGTTCAGATCTAACAAAGTTTGGATAAATTGCCATGACTGGAAAAAGTTGGATATGCTGAGTTACTGCATTCTGGATTAAGGAAAGGTTAATGTATTGCTGCAATAAATTCACACGATATGGAAAACTTAACAAGAAGTCCAAACCTTATTTTTGTCATCCTTTAAGTCTGATTCAAGAAAAGAAGGAAAGGTTACTTAGAGCCACTAGCCAGGTGACAAAAATACATCCTTCCATTATTAAAGAGACAGTAAGATCAGAAAAAAATAGGTAGTTACTGTTTTATATGGTCAGAAAATCATTTGCAGTTGGTTTGGAATCAAAGAGTATTAAACTTACTGATAACACATTGCAAACAAGTGGCAAGCAATAGTCTCTATTTATCAACTTAAGTACTAATATAACCTTCAACATATAGCATTAATGATTTACTAAATCCTCCTAATCAAAGCATAGTTCTTTGTTGATAATTAACACTGGAGGCAAACTCAGATGTGTCTCATCTGTGCATTTTCTAGTAATAGTTTCCTCACAGTGTGTTTTTTGGTGTCAGTCTGACCAAAAAAATGCAGGTATAGGTATTTAAGTAACAAATGTGCTCTGGAATGGCTTTAGACCAAACTTTCTACAAGTTGTCTGATAGTACCTGTGGCTAGTTCAGGGTAATTTACCTTCAGTGACACTTAACACATGCATAAACTAAAATGCTATGCACAATAGAAAGCTTGTAAGGATGGTTTTACCCCTCCACTCCTGAGACTGAACAATACCTGATACAACCCAGTCTCCCACAAAAAGTGAGAATTGACCCACAAGGTTACCTAGAGGAGAAATGGGATTTGTGCCTGGCTGCCTCTGTGGCCATAGGGTTCTCTATACTGTTTCCAAATTCTTAGATGTAGCCAGTGCTACCTAAAACTTGCTGTCTATCAGGATGTTAGCACTGAGACCATACCAGTTATAGTTCAATTATCGTCTGCAAACAGCAGTTGCAAAGTATCCAAAGGATAGCTCTTAAATACATTTGTTTGTCTCTCGTGACACGCATCTCTCTCTCTGTATCCTCTGTTTTAATATCTCCATCTGCCAGCCACACACCCATACATACTAAATCCTCAGAGACTGCTGAAGAAGAAATGGGAACTGGAATAATGAATGACAGATGGGAATGTGTGTGTGTTTAGCACATAATCTGTGTGGGAGAACATCCCTGTATCTCTTACCAGCATCCAATTCAGCTTTGGAAGGGACATGTATCTTATCACAAGTACCTAAATTATTCCACTTGAAACTCCAAATGCAATGCTTAACAAATACCAACACACCGACGTGACAGAATGCCTGGTTTAGTAGCACTAGTCTACCAAGACTGCTCGTGAGGGAGCTGCCCCATGGCCCAGTTGGCCTAATGGCCAGCAGTTCACTGGAAAGGTACTCAAAGGCATAGGATATTCCACTCTCCACCTTAGGGGAGTCCTGAAAGACTTTTAAAGTTTCTGCTTTGAGGAACCGTACAAACTTTAGCTATGTTTCTACTACTGCTCTTACAGCTCTGCCTCAGTTCGTTACACAGAAAGGGAGAGAGCATACTGGAAGTGTGGCATCTCCACCATTCCTATAAAGGTATCACTGTGAACATGTGTTTTCTGCTTCCCTTTCGTGCTGCTTTTTTTCTTCCTGCCCAAACAGAACTATTAAATATAATATTAAAAAAATAATTTAAAATTTTAAAAAATTACTTAATATCCAGATTACTTTAAAAAACGTTAAAATCATACTTTATCTATCTGTTATAACCATTCTGTATTCTTCCAAACCTGCAGGTTAGTTTAAACCTTCCTCAAGTATCTTTTCCAGTGACAAGCTGCTCAGTATTTTAGTCAATACTAAGATAATTTTGTAAATTATTTTTGACTTCTGTGTCTGTTCTCACTTCATTTTTCTCAGGAAACTTTAGCTGTGTTGAGCAGATGCTTTTAAGTCTTCTGCAAGGCTTTTGCTTTTTGCTCACGGTTACTAAATAGGAATGAAGGTTGCTTCTGTTTGACCAGACAAGCTCCAAGTGACTTGATTTCATGTCTTTTTTTTTTTTCCCTTATAGAAACAGCATCAGATGATGCTTGTTTTATAATGTAGGCTCAGAACATTCAGTCTCCAGAGGAAAGGGTGTTCTGACTTGCCGGTTTTCTGCAATGCTACTAAGCTTAATGTGTGTTTCTTGAAAAATTTACAAATACAGTTCTTAACAGTATTTCAGACACCACTTAAAAATAGAGAGGAGTACTGTCTTGTTTTTTGTTAACAGTATTAGATAACGTTAACAGTATCTCAGCACTAGAGAAAATGCAATTGCTGACGGCATTTCTAAGAAATTACAAGCAAAAATGGAATTGCTTCTTTGCAATGAGAAGTTATAATCCTCCAAATCAATGTGAGGAAATAATCCTAAGTGCTGTACACCGGTCTTTGTTTGGCAGATATGAGTATATGTTCTGAAAGTATTTCAAAAACAGCTAGCAGCTAGCCGTGAAATAAAAACACTGACAAAGAAACAGTAATTCTTGCCTTTTTCATGGGCATGCATCTCACAAAACATGATTCCATACTGGTTTTGGGTCATATTAGGAGTACCTGGGGTTTAACAGTTTAATAAAATTATGTTTTTATTTGCTTCATTTGGTGAAGAGATATGACTATCCTATGTGTTTGCTTAGACACATAAGAAAGCACTTTATACGCAACTCTACTCATCTATCTCTATCCTAAATGTGCTTTATTTTCCCCTCTAAGTTACATTACATGATTGGTTGGTAGCAGAGACGGGATCCATGAAACAAAAGTTCAGTTGATATGAAGAATCTAAGATTACAATTACACACTATAGGGAGAAAAAAAGATAATGCTGTCACTGAGATGGTGAAGCAGATGCAAGCCTTGCTCTACCATAGGTATGTTCTTGGTCATGACACTTTCTGTCATGTCAATTTAGACTATATTTCCTATACAACAGATACTATGCTATTATTTACCTCTGTAGTCCTTTGCTCAATATGGGGTACAAGCTGAAGAAAGTAGATTATTATCTGGTAACAGGAATCACACTCTCAAGGGTCTATTATAAAACTTGCAGTATTCAAGTCCACTAACCTCAAACAAGCAACAAATGCATGACCCTGACAAAAGCACCACACGCTATAGCTATAAGCATCTGGGGTGATATGAAGACAACAACCACTAAATATGAAAACTAACAAGTAATGACACTATAAAGCAGAGGGAAAAGATCAATGCTCTCTACTCATATTTCTAGCAAAAATGAGCTTTTGGGGATCTTGGCAGTACTCTTGAGAAGTCCACAAACTGTAGATGTAATAATGATAACAAGGAAAATATTGAAACAAATAGACAAAGGGCACCTTAGAACAGTCAAATCAAACCAGAAGAGTGAGAGAAAGCATATGCAGGATCCAATTAATAGTGACATCAAAGAGCTGGTGACTATATACGGTCACACACAGTAATTCCCCACAGGAAAACCAACCAATATCATGGAACCAAGTTGGAATTGCTATGTTTGGGTTCAAAAACATGACTTTTTTTCCAGGATAGTCTTGATTTAAAGAATGAGAGCAGTAATTATCACCCAAAAACAAGTTAAAAATTACTAAAATACGTGACAATTCTTAGTAAGAAATCTAGCTGTGACATCCTCAAATTTAGAAGTTTGATAAGTATAAAATCTTTGAAAAAGCAGTAATTTCAAGAAATAATGCATACTTAGCATTACTGTAACATTGTATCTGTAATCCCAAATAGCAAGAGCTCTATGCATATTCAGCTACCAAACTGAAAGCTAAATAGCAAGTCTATAATAACCAGAAAAGTACTACGACATATATAAATAAACACAAAAAACAGCACAACAAAGAAACAAAACTGTTCTAGCAAAAAAGAGTAAGGCTGTGTGAGACAGCTTCTACAGTACACAACAGAAGGTACTCTGACACACAGACAACCAACCTATTTACCATACTGCCTCCACAACTCACATTTAAACATCAGTCCTTTTAAATGATTTTTTCCCCCATTTATAGATGCACCTGTAGCAAAATTAGAAGTTCTAAAAATAGTTCTTAAGAGTATGGTTTTAACTGTTTGTTTATATCCATTTGAATTTTGATTTGATTTTGAAGTGATAATTATAGACTTCTCTAAGTGAAAACTCTAATCTAAAAAAAAAAAAACCAAAAACAAAACAAAACTTTAACTTTATGAAACTCTTAAAAAAATCCTTAATGATTGCCAGGTGCTCTTCTTACCAGCCAGCTAACTCCTACTGCTGTGCTTTTACCCAGTCAGAAAAAGAATGGAATACATTTAGAGGGTTAGGTTTTGTTGTTGGTTTTTTTTTTTCCAAATATCCTAGCTTCTGCATATGAAAAATGTATCTCAAACTTCTGATGCAAAGTAAAAGAGGCATTAAATTCCACAGAGTAAAACTACAGAATAAACAGGCTTGTGTAAAAACTACTGATGACTTAGGATGATAGGATGCCTCAGGTTGGAAAGGACCTCAAGAGGGCTCCAGTCCAATCTCTTGCTCAAAGCATGATCAGCTGTGAGGTCAGCCCAGGTTGCTCAAGGCAATATCCAGTCATGTCTTGGAAACCTCCCAGAAGGGGGACTGGGCAATCTGGCCCTGAATGATTGGGCTGTCCTCCTGGGGATAAATGTTTTCCTTGTAGCCAAGCTGACCCTCTCTTGATCCAGCTTACTCCTGTTGTCTCTCACCCTCCCACAATAAGCCACTGTGCAGACCCTGGCACCACCTTCTTAACAATCTTGTATTGGAGGGACTGCTGTCAGCTGTCCCTGAAGCCACGTCTTCTCCAGGCAGAACAAGCCCACTTCCCTTACTAACCCCTCAAAGGGCAAGTGCTCCAGCCCCTGACAATCTCAATGGTCCTCTGCTGATGTTGCTTCAGTTCATCAGGTCTCTGCATCTGCCCATGTTGAATTCCACAACGTTTCTATCAGCCCATTCCTTGTTTCAGCACTGTTCAAGCTATAGTTCCTGATCTCCATACAGGCATGAAATACCAAAAAGAAGTTATGTGAAATTTTTCTTTATCACAAAAAATTGCTTTATGAGATGACTATACCGAGTTGTACACAACCAGAGCTGGTATGTTGAGATGAGACAGTAGAAGAATAAAAAGTTCATAAAAGATTAGAATTCCTGTGACATGCAGAGAACACCTGTAATATCTGGCCTTAAAACCCTGGGACTTATCACATAAAAGACTTGCTCTGTACTGATGGACATGCATTAAAACATTATCCCTATTATGCATAAACAGTTGAATGAACTCATTATTTTCATTATCACTGCCTCTTTTCTACCATACTTCAAAAGCAAATTGTTTTCTTAACTATAAGTTATAATGAATTTTGTAATTTACTGCTACAGTGAACATGTAGAAAGCATTAATTTTTAATTTTAGAAGCACAGTGTTTCACTTTAAGTAGCAACTTCCTGAACAAAAGTATAATCTTTTTTGTTGAGGCTGTTTTCTTCAACAACTCATGCTTTTTGTATTTATGCTTAATTGTAGGTCATTTCCTTAAAATTATTAATCTTAATTTACATAAAGGTGTATAAAAAAACTTGCATTCCTCATGGCACCTCATAAATAACTCATTTCTTACTGAACTTCTGTATGTAATATACCAAACAGTTTTCTCTATTTAACAGAAGTTAAGAATATTAGTGGAACAGATCAGAAGTTTTCTTTACTAAGCAAAGCCCTTGCTAATGAACATAGTGGTTCAGCATGACTGCTCAAATACACAATAATTATAAAATTATTATTTAATTAAAATTCCATAGCACCTCTAAGTACATATTAAAGGATTTTTTAAAATTCTTTGAGAGGCTTGGTCATCTAAATTCCCATTGACTTTCTAACAGGATTTGTCATTCTTAAATGTGAAGATGCTTTAGAAAAGCATCTACTATAAACTACATTGGTTTTACCAGTTCTGGAAAAATAGTTTATTCACTTTTTAGTATGTTGTTGTTTAATGTGTGTTTGTTTTTTCTTATGCTACAACAAGAATTATGTGGAAGACAGAGGTATTGTGCAATGTACTTTACAAACACAGAATAAAAGACTGGCCCTGACCTGAAGCCTACAATAAAGCTTGTAGTGATAAGACCAATTTTACACAGAGAAGATTGAGGTCAAAGCTCTAGTCCATGGCCTTCGCAGCAAGATTTTCTTGGCATATTCACAACTCTTACTGGAAATGTTAGAATTTGAAGGGAACAATTTCATAAGTGTTACAAAATTCACATACAGTGAAACATTATTGAATAGATTTATTAAGCAAGATAATTTTCCTTAAGAAATTAAAAAAAATTATCTTGACAAACAGATTCTTTATAATCATTTGTGAAATAAAAAGTTATTTTGTTCCTTACTGAATAGTTTAGATAACAAGAGCCGTGGGAATTCTGATATACACATTTTGTAGCTCACAGTTGGATCCTGCTCAGGCTACTTATGAGAATTCACATGAGAGAAATTGATTCCCCAGACAGACATGAATAGTAAATGCAGAATTATTTCAAAGCACCCAACATTAATTAGTTTAAAAATCCAAATGAATATTCACAGAAATAAATTGAATTATTTGCCCAAGACTTTGTTCCCTACAACTTTTCACACAGGTAATTCTAACTAATATCGAGGTGTTTTGACAGAAGGAGGAAACCACTGCTTTTTCTGCAAGGGCTGATGTGGGCACAGCAGCTTATGTCATGTTTCCATTTTATGCAACTTCTGGAAATACAATCTTGAGTGAAAATTATTTCATTTTGAAGCACCCACAGCAAAATATCTTAATTGCAGTTTTTCCAGGTGTTTAGAAGAACACAGTCTGATATGCAGATCCCAGACTTACCAGTTTCCAGTGCTGGCACGACTGGAATAACAGAACCAAAACCATACTTCTAATTATAGCTCATTTTGTCAGCAGTCACTGAGTGGTGACAAACATGGGAATACCACTTCTAAGGTAACTTTTCAGTGCAGTGGCAAACTGAGTAACTTTTTGCATCTCAAAAAACTCCTTGGGACATTGGTACAGAGCTACCTTGCAGTGAGACAAATGAGTATACAGATTGGTTTAGATTCAGTACTGATGTTGCAATAGCAAGCAAAGAGGCAGAGCACTGCTAGATGGTGATGAATGACTAAACTCACAGGAAGATTTTCAACTATAGTTTCTTGCCCAAGTTCCCTCTTACACAGCAAAGGGACAAAAGATGAGCCTACTCTCAGGGTTGATGAGAGTCAGAGTTAGGGTTAGGTTTGGAATTAAGAGAAAACCTAGAGCTCCATTTGGAATGGGTCTGGAAAAAATCTGCTAAAAGAAAGTGCAGACTGCAAAGAGAACTTGGCTGTGAGAGGTTTTTCATGTTTACTGATAGGGGGGGCAGTGGGTGAGACACTTGCTTAAAGCTCAGCGTTTGCTTGGGTTAGGGTTATGATTGAGGGGAAGGGAAAGCCTATTTCTCACATTTTATTTTTTTTTTTCATTTTTGTAATGAAGTACATCAGGACTAATGTGATCCCACACTTTCTCTTGGTCATTTTACATTTTAAATGTTACTAATATGCACAGCGTTTAGCAGAATTAGATGTGGTTGAACAAGAGTAAATGCTAAAAGTAGCAATTGAACAGTAAACTGGCAATACTACGAAAGAAAATGTTTGGGAAGGAGAAGTAATTTAAATGAAGGACTGTATGAATCACAGCAGAGCCAGGAGATTGTCATTATCCCCCTTTATTTGGCACCCAGTAGACCACATCTAGATAGCATTTCCAGTTGTGGCCTCCACAGTAAATGAAAGACTAGATCAGCTGGGTGAGTTCAGTGGATCCCCACCAAGATGGGGGGGTCAAGATGGTCAGAGGCCAGAGCACTTGCCCTGTGAGAAAAGGCAGAGGGAAGAATAGGTGGCTGCAGAGGCACCTGCAGCAGCCCCTCCAAAATCAGGAGGTTTTCAAGAAGATGCAGCTAGGCTCTGCACTAGGTATTCTAGCCTACACACAATGTGTTCTGTCCTACAAGCAATACTTTTGAGACTTGAGTGTGGACTGAAGAAGAAAAAGAAAATATATCCTTTGTAGACAATGTCTGGAATTCTCCACCATTAAAGGCATAATGCAGGATATATTCCTGAAATATAAGCATGAATATTGTGTCAGCAAATCAATTGAGGATGTTAGTAAGCATCTCCTCTAGCATGTAGTATGTGTGTTGAATGCTACTTCCCAGCAAATCCAGAAGTTTTAATTTGTGCTTGGTGGTAAAATTACTTGAGTTTTGGGAAGGCCTGAAAATGACACAGAGGTGAATACTCCTGTAAGTCACAGATGCTAAGGTAAGAGTACAGCATAATTTTAGCGTATTTATGCAGAAATTCAATGATCTTACTTCACCTAACGTTATACTGAGTTCATCACTAAGGCAGAAACAATGCTTAGTTATAAAGCAATTGACCTCATAAAGATGGTCCTATACAACCTGATATCCAAGGTGTCTGTCAACAGGAAGCAAAATCCTAATAAATGGAAAAATGAAATGCAGGGCTTTTAACTGATTGATACTGGTTCTTTCCTGCTGAGAACTGATCAATGATCTGATGCAGATACAGAAGTTTATGTCCTACAGCCTGAGAAACGAAAATTACTTCCTTCTTCAACAGAATTACTGTGCACAGAAGCACCATTCCAAATGTGAAGTTTTTGATCAAAAAATTAAAAAAATTTTCGAGCCTTCATTCTTTTAACTGGGGAGAAGTTTCTGAAAAATTCATTTGCATCAAAGTATATAGGGGATCAATTTTACAGCACCTGGGTAAAACGATGACAGGATTTCAAGATCCTGTGATGCTGTCTTAGAGAGGGGATGGGGAAGGAGGAATAGATTGAAGTATTCTCAAGAATTAGAAAGTATAGTCTTAGAGTAGGATATTAAAAGACTGTCTTGTAGAATTTATAGACTGCCATTAGGATTTTAATCTGTCAGTCTATCCTTGAAAAGACATATGACTGGAATTATGGGTGGTGGATCTGCGTGTAGGATTAACGGCTTTCAGCTCTCTGGCAGTGCTCTCTCACTGCTGAGGTATTCAACAGTGAGGACTGATGACAGCAGACCATTATTTACTCTTGGAAAATTTCTGGAGCACGTGCTAAGAAGGGGCTAGGACAGAGCAACAGAATAGTTTGCAAGAAAGCAATGCCGTAGGGAGGATTCATCCTTGGGAGTTTCTTGGAATGTTCCTAATGGTCTCAATACAGGCCCAGGATTCTCTGCAGAGCGCAGTGCTTCAAGCCCTTGGGAACAAAATGGATTCTTCCCTTGAAGGGGGGCAGTGCTCCACCTGAAATGAGGCCTGAAAGTTGAAGGTAAAAGTATCCTCTCAAAGCAGGAGCTGTGGATCTTGCTGTGATTTCACAGCCATACCTACTTTGAAAAGTAACCATGAAGTCTGTATGTTAAGTTGTCTGATGCTGGGGGCCTTTGCTGAGGCTTGAAGGGGTCCCTAGTAGTTTAAAAAAAATTAATTGGTGGCCAAGAAAAACCTTAGTGATGGAGTGGGAAGTGGCAGAAGCTGGTGAAGAGTTTAGTTGATAGATGAGAATAGGTCTAAGCTGCTGGGCTTATATCTGTGACAAAAGCTGACACTAATAAAGAAGTTAAGGCTGCTGAAGAAAAAACCTTATAACCTCAGGGACAATAACTCCTATCAAAACTTTAACAGACAGAGCCTCAAGATGCCCTGTTTTACCAGAACACAGAAGCAGGCAGAGGCTGGTAATACATAATGTTCATTTAAAAATGCAAATATTTCAGAGGACATCCTCTGAGATTGCTAGTCTTTCTGATAATTACAGGAAGAGTTTTCTGACAACACCCTCCTACAGCCAAGACAGCACGTGGTGTCAGTACTAAAACAATACTGTTAAAAGGGAATTCCTTCAGACTACGGGGAGTCTGGGATTTATGAGGAGAAAGAAGATGTAGGAAAAGATGCTGGTGGCTTGAAACTACAAGTCATTTCAGATAGATTTGTCTTTTGCACTGATTTGGAAGCTGCACACAAAGAATGTATTGTACTGCTATTCTCAACAAGCAGATCCAAAGAGAAACTTCTGGACCTGGCGAGTAAAATTTCCTGCTGCATGTTTCCTCTGAATAGACTAGCTCTTGACAGACTAGCTCCTGTCCCTTCTTTCATGGTGTGCTGGGTTTGGCTGAGATAGGATTAATTTTCTTCTTAGCAGCTTGCATGGTGCTATGTTTTGAATCTGTGATGAAAACAATGTTGGTAAAAGAACAATGTTTTAGTTACCACTGAACAGTGCTTACACAGCATCAAGGCTTTGTCTACTTCTACTTCTCATAACACCCTGCCAGTGAGTAGGCTGGGGGGCACACAAAGTTGGGAGGGGACACAGCCAGGACAGCTGGCCCCAACTGGCCAAAGGAATATTCCACACTATATGACATCATGGGTGGGGGTTTAGCTGCCTAACCAGGGCTAGTACAAGACACTTGGAATTCCAGCCTCAATCTTCAAGCTGTAAACCTCCTGACAAAGGAACTTCATACTGGTTTTTTGGCCACAATGCATTTGTGTATCTTACACTACTGAGTGGAAACCTGCAGTCTTGTATTGCTATTATATTTAGCTCTTAAATGCTTCAAGTGACTTGGCAGCTCAAAACCATCCTCTTTGCCACTAATGGTATCGCATACAGAGTTACACAGGGTGGTACAGCATAGATCTCACTAGTGCTGCCATTTTCTCCTCATATTCCAGATATTAGTCAGCTCTGTATTGATTTGAAAGCAGATCCAGGGGCCATGACTGAATCAGCCACAGTCAATCATGCAGACGAAGAGAATACATGACTGATTTCAAGGAAATCCATTATGTTGGAAATAAGCAGGGAAAAAAAGGAAAAAATAGCCAAATACTTTCCAAGATCTGAGGAGGTAGGTCAAAAGGAGGACAATGTTTCAATTACCAGATATGCAACTCATAATTCCTATCCCTCCTTCTTTTCATTGACCCCTGTTGCCTGTTCCGATTTCTAGGAAACTGACCTAATTTTCAGGAATAATCAGTGAGGTCACTCTGACTTTGGAGATCCCATATGTATCACTGTTACCTTTTCAGAATGACAAGTCCGTAACACCTAACTTCTGCAAACAGGCTTCCAGCAGACAGACTTAATATTCTGATACACAACTAGGTCACAATCCACAGATGCAAAGGCAAACAAGGTCTTCCCTAGAAATAGATTCACAAGTGTCTTGCTATAAGTGTAAAATACACAGCAAAGGCAGATTCAAACAAAAGCAGCCTGATGAAAGGTGCCAGAAGTAATATTGAACAAATTTCCTTCCTCCTCAAGACACCAAGGATGCATGTGTCCAGATGTAACTTAAAGATCACAATAAAAATGAAATTAGTATTAATAAGAAGTGTAAGCATTACCCATTATAGAAAGCACAGAAAGGGAAAGCATCCATAAGCCCCAAATCCTGAGCTAGATGGTTAACTTTGCATTCAACATACTAGCTTTACTTATTTTTCCTTTTTCACTTAAGTTATTTAAAGAGATTTTATATAGATACAGGCTTAGCATCACTGCTGAAGTATTTGAAGGGGAAATTCAAATTATAACTGCTTAGCAGTGGCAAGTTGTGACCAAAGAAATGATCTGGCATGGAGGGCAAAAAGGCCCAACTGCAGAAGGGGTTGATCTGGCTGGAAGATAGAATGCCAGAGATGGAAAGACTCCCTGTAAGAGAGTGAAGTTTCCCTTGCTGATGAGATGAGAAATATCCACAGCATCGTCTTGTAGAAATCCTGGAATGCCAGAGCTTAGGGGCCACCTTTGGGCAGTAGAGCTGGCATTGGGGGACAGACCCAACGCCTGGCTGAGGCACCCCATGCCAATGCTGACAGGATTGGTGCCACTGCAAGTGTATATAAGGAATCAGCTTGTGATGCACCTTTGCAGACTCCTTGTAGAATCATTTGTGCTGGTAGGACTCTATTCAATGCTTTTAAAAATATATATTTAAGCACAAATGTGTGTTTAATTTGCCCCAATGAGCACAATAAAAATTCCCCAATATATTACTGAAATCAGATTTCTGCTGTGAGATTATTTTCAGATTGTAAATCTATTTGAATTTAGTTTGCTCTAACAAAATATTTTAAGTTACATAAAACTCAAATCACTCTTCCCTGTTCCACTCCAACAAATTCACTTTCACCCATTGCTGAATTGCTGCATATATAAACTAAAAGCAAAATGTATCTCTGTGATACAAAACATTTACCCTCCATTAAGCCTTTGGAGTAAATTCTGATGGGCAGTTCTCAGTTATGATTATCTTCTTTTAAATTATGTTGTAATACCAGGTGCCATATTTCCTGGATGTGTGACAAATGCTGTTTCTGTGTGATTTGTTTACACCACTGGAAGCTTGCCATCAATAAGCTCCATTCTCCCGCAGGAAGAGTTAAAGTTGAAACATGGGTGCTGTGTAGGGAATATACTGGGTAAACTACTGCACTGGCTGTGCAAACCTGCAGTAAAATGAAATTAATATTAAATAAACATTGGTCTTTATCTATATAATCACCCTAAAAATGTATCCCTTCAGTCTTTCCCATTCTATCAAAATTGGGCTATCACTTCTATTCATATTACTCTAAAGGAACTTGCAAAGCTAAAAGCTGGATGAATGAATTCTCTCTGCTTTACTAGAACAGCTAGGCATGTTTCTCAAGGTCTATTAGGTGTCAGAACACAGATTCACCTACCATATTCTACTCCCTTTCCCTGATTTTGTTTATATTGACTCTCCTAGGATATTGTAAACTTGGGTTTCTTTTTCCCCCAGAATATCGCTGACTTGTTTTCAAAAAGTCTTTTATTTTCCTAAAGTTCTAGCTCTCCCGTGTTTTACTGTCATGAGAGCCTCACTGATAGAAGCGCTGTCAGAGAGCTCCCTGGATTTTTTCATCCTTTATTTTACTATGACCACCAAATTATAAGATTCTGATTTTGAGGGATATGAACAAAAAAAATTCCCTTCTCCTCACACACCACTTCTAGAGAGTATCAGCTCCCTTCTTCGGTGATCAAGAACCTAAGTGCTCCCAAAAGAGAGGTTCTGGCTGGGGAAAAAATAGAAAAAAAAGTTGGATTTTTTTAACAGCTTGTTGGCAACAGCTTTACTTAAACTCACTCCGCTATCACCCGTTACCATTTCCACTGTCCCAGGTCAAACAGAAAAAGATCCATTCAATCTAAGGCTATGAGGAACTACTGTGACAGTCTACTCTGATCTCCTGCATAACACAGGTCACAGAACCTTGCATAACAATTTCTGCATCACACCTGTAAGCTTCTAAAGCCGCCATAACGTCTCTTTAATAAAGGGATACAAGCTTGACTCAAACACTGCAAATGTAGGAGGATTTGCCTGTCTTCTGGCTCGATATTCTAACAGTTTAACTATGCTCTGTACTGAAACAGTAGGCTCTTGTCACAAGACTGTGTATTTGAGGATTCTGTAAATGCCTCTTCCCAAGGTCAAATGGGTCAAGTTTCCAAAGTTTGTGAACATTATTTATTTAATTTTATATGCAGAGATGATAACTCATATACATAAAAAGGTGTGGCAGTGTAAGTTACATACAAGTTGAAAGTGTTTACTAGCATCCCCATGTAGTTCTCATTAAGAGTGATAATGTAGGCAGTGGAAGAGTACACAAACTTATTTTCTACAAGCCAAACATCTAATTAATCCTGTACTGTGTCTATTGACGTTACTTTATCAATGTCAATGCAGATTTTATGTCTGCTAATGGTCATGTAGCAAACACAGAATGTACTGAAAAGGAGGGAGGCCACCAGCATACCAAATACTGCTTGAATTACAAAAAAAAAAAAGGGTAAAATAAAGTTATTTCTGATAATAAATAAAATTTGAAAGTCTCAAAACCCAAAAACATTTGATTAATTAGAAGTGGAATAGAATTTTCCTACCTGGAAAGTTACTGTGGGAGAGAAAAAAAAACCCCACGCATACGGAATAATGCCGAATTTCATGTTAATAGAACCACAAAAATGAATAAGAAAATCTGTTTGTCTGTTTACCAATTATATAAAGGCCATACATACTATACAGCCAGCAGGGCATTTCCACAATCGGAAATTTATTTACTTTTAGGAAGTGTGGGCAGATACAAAGAAATAATGCACCCAGTAAGTCAGCTTCATCTGTTTCCTTAGATTATACTGACAAGTTAATAAGTAACATCACCATATGAGGCTGCTGTAATATATGTGCTATTTTTATGTACATTTGGTCTACTCTGGCAGTAGCCAGAGTAAGATAAATTATTCTTGCTAAACCAAAATTGGGTCAGCCAGCTTCAGAGATTTTATGAGCCAGAACTTCTTTTCCAAGGATTCATAGTACACAAATGGCATATTATTTGTCATAACAAACCTTGAGAGGGGCAGACATTGTTTAAATCCTTTGGCAGATATTTGAATAATTTACTTTAATACTCAGTCTTTCTGCTTTGTATCATTAGATTATGGTCAAAACCAGCCATTTTAATTTATTCAACATTCCCCATTTTTTTCACCTTTCTTCAACCCAGAATATGTAAGCATAAATCTAACTAAAATACTCTTAGATGGGTCGACAGATCATGGCAAAATTGTACTGGACTGTTTTGACAAACTGAAGTCCTGCTGTATAAGCATAATTACTCTTTTGGGACAGAGCAAGCTATGTCAATATACTATGTCTTTGTGGCATCTGACAGTAATACTTACTCATCTAGCTGGCCTACGCGCTTGATAATGAAAAGGACTCAGTAGTATCGCTGGCTCCGCTAGGGACCTGTGATGCTGAACAGATCCAAGTGCCCTCTTTCTGCCTTATTTTTCTTACCTGCAGAAAAACAAAAAAACCCATACATTCCATTAGGATTCTCTAAAATCTACAAGTAAAATAGTGTTGTCATTTTATTTATTAATACACATTTATTATACTTTGAACAAGTACATACAAACAAATTAGTGAGACAACTGTGAGCAGTCACAGGTCATGAATTAAAATCTCTTAACTACTTGGTCTCTAAAGCAATTCTTTTTACATAATACATAACTCTGAGCACTGGCAATGGATACCAACAGTTGCACACAAATATCAAATAGAGAATCTTCCTTAATAACTATTTTGCCTGTTTTTTAGAGTAGAAGACTCGATGTTGTAATATGTAGCAAGACACCGCTGACAACTCATGTATCATTTGAGCAATTTTATACAGATTGTCCCCCTTTTGTTTCTGTAAGCTTCAGCCTTAGCAACAGCTGGTAATTGTATAATCCAGTCAATTCTCCACATTACCAGGTGTCAACTGACACAGCGAAGCACCTAATTCCAAAAAGTACATTTCCTGTACACAAGGTTCATTCTTCCCGCCATTAATTTCTCAAGTGCCAAGCAAATGAGAGACACTAAAAAGAGATATAAGCACATAATTTACGTTCTGACTTTTCTAAAAACTCTGAAAAAAAATACTGTGGTTTTTTGCTAAATTCTATATACAGAATATATGAAAATTTGCACAAGTACAGTTAGCTTTTCTGAATATTAAAGGAAGTACAATAGAGACATTATAAATAAAGGGGATTGAAGAGCAGGGCTTCACTAACCCTGAATTAACGCACACTCGCCCTCACAGATTTCCCCAGCACAGAGCCTATCATGCTGTTATTAGATTACTTTGAACAGTGCATCTTGTCACAAACAATTTTACTTGTTAACTTAGTTTGCCTGACTGAGAACAGAGCAAGAGACATCTTCGTCCTCATCCTCATTAGGTGAAACTGCATTTTATAGAACAGCAGTAGATACTTTCGCAATTTCAAAGCCTGAAATTTTGCCATGTTTTTGAAGGAACTGAAATAGGGGAAAGCTCTTTTTGTCTTATCTTCCCATGAGCAGCTTCTTACAATGAGCAAACTTAGAGGAAATCTGTTGTCTGCTAGCATCACTTTTTGCTTAGTAAACATGAAACCAAACAGTCCCACTAGATGACAAAAGACACTGCTTTTGGAGCTATGCATCTGAAAAAGTGATGAAGTCAGTCACTTAAGTGTAAGATTATAGATAAAGAGAAAATCAGAACCTTACAGAGAGCTTCTGAAGAGCTTGGTACTTGTTAATATGAGAGCAAATTCTTTGGTGTCCCATTATAGTCCCTTCTCTCCTTTTCAGCTTTTACGTTTTTAAAATGGGAAGTGCACTTGCCATCTAACTTCCTGCTTTCTATATTGTTCAACATTTACAATGTTCTTCAACACATTTGCTATGCTCAGTGGAAAGAAGTCCATCAAACCAATGCTGAGAGGTAAGTTCTTCACCTGATAAAGAATGTTATTTAATGATGTAGAAGATAAGGGGACCCTTATTCAGGAAGTAAATAAATTATGGATTCTTCTTACATACACAGCTGCTTATGAGCTAGACTGACTTACCCTTACTGGAAATTACACAGCAAGGGTCCTACATTTTATATTCATTAAAGCAAGGTTTCTGCTCCTTTTCCTCTTCAAAACGTAGTCAAGTTAATAAACACTGGCATCCTCATAATGCAATTATAACAGTGAAAATTCTACAGGAAAGCTTGATTAAATTTTAATTATATTTAATAGATGCTTAATATAATAAATTTAAAAAGGAGAAAAGAAATAAGAAATACCATCCTGATATATTTGCACAATTCATTGCCTACAAGGGATATGCTGCTATTTTTAAAAATACACTCTTTCCCCCCCTTTAGATAATGAGCTTTTTTGATTGTCTACTTATTTTTAAACAGCGAAAATTGAATAGCAAACATCTTTAGTTAAATTATTTTCTAAAGAATGTTTATACTACTTTTCTCCTCTGGATATTCTGAAATATGCTTTCTTTGTAGAAATAAAAGATACACAAAAACAAGTCAACCTTTCTTTACCTGCATCCTCACCCTTGGAATAAATCCCTTGAGTAAAAATGAATTATATGAATCAAGACTGCATTTGGAATAAATTCACTTCAGTTACACATAACTGGAAGACCTCAGAAAGTATTCTGATCACAATTGTTTGAGATTAATGTCCTAGAAACTCTCTTGGCACCCATGGCACTAGCAAAATCTTTAGAAAATATAGTTCACTGCTTAATAAGACTTTACAGCCCAAGACAAAGAGAAAGAAAGAAGAGGAGAAAGAGACTATTTGCATTAATAGTAATGAAAGGAAATTAAAATTCTTGAGGCATTTCCACCTTCTAAGAAACATCTTCACAAAGACATTTGGAAGGCACATGTGCCTTGCAACTTCAAAGGTCATTTTCTGGGATATCTGGATATTCTCAATTACTATTTTTTTTTTAACTCCAGGAATTATCCAGAGTAGCACAATCTGCCTTTCTCCAACCAAAACCCAAGCGTGGGAAATGTTTTCTCTTTCACCAATAGCATTTGGGATAGAAGAAACAGTAACAAATTAGCACTTTTGGTCTTATCACAGTTAAATACCAACCATGAACACAATGCTGAAAGATCCACTGATTCCAGGTGCTGCTATTTTTATGACATATTCATGTGGTGAGGTTTTCAAGAATTCTCTCCCATTTAGGCATCTATAGCAAAGGAAAGCTTTTTCAAAACAGATTTTCCCCCACCAGAACAAGAAGAAATAGCTCATCTCAGCATCTTCTGAACAGAAAGCCCTCTCCCAGGAAAAATATCTATAGAGAAAGCACTTAATTCTGTCTGGCCCTGTATGATGGTCATAATTTTAGTAAGAATGAATACAAGCATGACAGAAAAGATGCCATTCTTCATCAGATGATATGCATGACAGTAGTTGCACACAGGTAACTGTTAACAAAACCCAATTTTGCACCAATAGTAGCTCTAAGCTGGATATTTTAACTTTGCAGCTCATCCAAGTAGATAGTTAGGGACTTTTTTGTTGCTCTTTAAAGCCTTTCTAGTCTCATGCCTTCATAGTAGAAAAACAATGCTCAAATCCTTTGTGTTGATGCATGTAACAGTGCTCCTGCTTAGCAGAGGTTTTCTGCTAAGTATCTTAAGCAAGTACCTATCAGTAAGCAGGTACGAAGGTAGAATTGAACTTGTTGGAATTAACTGCTGGATAAATACTTAGCCAACATAAATAAATCCATAAGAAATTGATCTTCTGTACCTTATGTGAATTACATCAATAAACCACAAGCATGTTCTGTTAACTCAGAAGTCATATACAACGCTGTTATCTACAGTTCACTGATTCATATCCGTAGATCACACACTAAAGGCAAAAAACTTATAAAAGCATAAAAATACAGAATGAAAAAACCTGAACTTTAAAAAAAAACAAAACAACTTGTGCAGTCACTTTACTGTATAGTATAAACAAATATACAATGCTTGAGGTGGGAATAAAAGGTGAGAGAACACTGCTTGCAAGAACCCAGTAAGGTCTGGAAGGCATTCCTTTAAAGGACAGAAATCCTCAAATTCTTCTCCATGTATTGCTCTGGTTTTGAGAAATTTCACTGAGGATTTCTAATAGCTTTCTTTAACACAAGAAAGATTATCTAGGACAGCTTGAGAAAATTCATCCATCCCCTGGTTTCTAAAGCCCTTTCCACAACCGGTCCTTACAACTCTTACTCCACAGATAAGACAACAAACAAGACCTTTGCAGGTTTCATATGCAGACATGCTGAATGAGTGCTATTTGGCAGTCATCCTTGTTTGATTCCAGGGTCCGTGGCTTCATAGTGATATCACACATACATGCAAAAGCAATTCAAAACATAAACAAAATGGGAAAATATCTTTTAAGTACTAGACTCCAACCCCCTTACAACATTCTATCTGGACTCACTTTTAGCAACCTAGATGACTCCTTCATCTTCTATCGTTTACCCTTTCCTGCAAGTAGCAACCTCTATTCTCCCAGATGTCTTTCTCAGCTTTTTATGATACTGGGTAGAGTGGAATAGGTATAAAGAAGTAGTAAATCATTTTACCACCAACTGTTCCATGAAAATTGTTACTGTTGGGTCTGAGAAAGTCAAGGACAAAAACCCAGTTTAAATATCCCAGCAGTTACCAACTGAGCTGGCTATATAGGCTTAGGCATCTCCATTTCTGAGAATGACCAGTCACCAAACCATCCAGAGAGCTCATAGACAGAAAGTTAGTGACTTCCTAGGTTATGCATCACCCAAATGTGGTGCTTGGAGGTCTCAGTGATAGGGGTATGCACTTAAATTTTGCAGGAGTTAAACTTTAAGTTTAGGCTTACTTTTCAGATATTTGCACAATGAAATCTAGGGAATATCAGCAACACAATTGTGAGACTTCTGTCTCATGCTGAACATCAGTCTCACAAGGCATCCTTTGAAGTCAGTAAAAAACTATCTTTGAAGGATCAGGACTTTTGGTTACCCATGGATGCCTGAGTTTTCCACTTGATTTTTCATTCCCTTCCTCTAGCTGTGAGCAACACAGAAAAAAGAAAAATATTAAGACATTTTCTGTCATGTGGGTCAGTTCTCAGACCTGTGACTTATACAGGAGATGATGAATATGAATCTAAATGCAAATGTAGAATGAAGTAAACATCCAAAATGCACGTGTTGTGAGAAGACAGGATCTCTTCCCTTGATTGATACTGCCATTTAATGTAGCTTTAAATTATCAGTCTGTTATTTATATAATTTTTAGCTACAGATTGACCCTTTTCATTACCTTTCTTCAAGGATTTAAAACATTGAAAAAAGAAAAGCTATTCCACAGCTTATGAAGTTACAGATAAAAGATGTATGTATTACTAGAGGGAAGATGACAGGGTGATTTTCATAACACTCGGCTATTTCAGCACAGTAACTGTTAATTTCACTTAAAACATCTTTCTTTCTTGCCTTTTTGCTTCCACTGCACTCCTATCCTTACAGAACCAGAAATTAGAATACTGAAATGCTCTTTCTGCCAGACTTTCAGCAACACTGTCTGGCTGACCTTAAAAGATTAACTATGAGAAGCAATAAACATCAGGTCACACCTGAGAGAAGATGCCATAATATTTCCTAATGAGAAACCTGAGATATTTGCTAACATAGTAAAGCAAACAATTTTATATTCTTAAATATACAGCAAAGTTGAACTCAACAGGTCTGCTATGTGCTTCAACATTATTCTTCACTACACTCCACAACTGCAAGCATCTGCTAAGCTGAAGCAAGTTCAGCAGAGGGCCATCAAGATTGTCAGGGACTGGAGCTCTTGCCCTGTGAGGGGACATCGAGGAAAGTGGGCTTGTTCTGCCTGGAGAAGAGGTGGCTTTGGCTTAACAGTGCCTAACAGCAACCACTCCAATTTGGAGGGATGGTGTAAAACACATGGTAGAAACAAGGGTAAGAATGAGGGTGAAAAGGTGTTTGGCTGAAGCTGAGCCCAGGGAAGAGGGAGGAAGGGTACCTCTCTAAGGGTTAAATTGTTTGTATTTTCATTTTTTCTCAATATATGAATCAGTAGTTAAGTTTGTGTTAATTGCCAATAAAGTAAGTAAAATTCCCTGAGTCAAGCCAGCTTCCCCCAATAACAAACACGCTATGATTTGATGAACTATATTCTTATCCTTATATGAAATTCAGATTTTCCAAAATTAAATTGAATTAATTTTCCAAATTTTCCAAAATTAAAATCAGACTTTCCAAAAGACAAAAACTGTGTGCTTGACTGCACATGCACTAACTAGACAGTACTAATATTGTCATTAGCAGTATTACTTCCTCTGAAGTACCAAAGGAAGATATTTTCTTGAAGCATACGGTTAACATGCTTGGAAGCTGCATCAACTGATAAAAGATTATTAATAGAAAAAAACCCACATACTACTAAAAACTTCACAATAAAGTTAACTCTAAGGTGGTCACAGGAAAATTGAAATAAAGTCAAATTTGGTATTGAAAAACTGCTTTTCAGTGAAGAAAGAAAACAAATGACATATGGTGCAAAATGCTTGTAGTTAAGGTTATTTTAATTATGTGTTACCAAAAGTTTGTTTACCAAAATGACAAACCATTTCCTCCCTAGTCGCCCACCCCTGTCCACCCCCCCACCCCCACAAAAAAAAAAGGAGGAGTACTAGCCCTAACAGAAACCACAGCTGTGAGGTCTGAAAGTACTAACAAATTCCACTGTGTCAGTAAAATGACAAGAACTGGTTCTTATGAACTATTAATAAGCCCATACTTATAAGTATTTAAACAATGCTCTATTCAGAGCTGTCAGACATAAGGTGACAGACAGAGAAAGGATTTCAATAATTCAGTACTACATACTGCTCACTTAAGATATCAACCAAGACACGTGTTCTCATGTTTGGTCTGTTCTGATGGTTTCTAAAAATTCTAGATACTGTAGTTTTTAATAAAGAAATTTGTTTTTCAGGTAGGATCCAACCTGCCTGACGTGGTATTTCTGATCATTTCTGTCCTCTATTCTGTCAGGTTCAAAAAACTTGGCAGAACTCTGACCACTATAAAATGATATTTTAGGCATGACCAGAACAATCCTCATAACTCAAATACAGTCGCTGAAGTAGTAGCATCACCATCTTCTAATAAGCTAAGCTATATGGTGTGGAATCAACATAGGTTCTATTCCACCTGTTATTGGAGAAAATTCATGTTATAGACAATTCTCAGGTGGATGGCAAGCTCAGCAATGAAACTTGGTCTTTTTGCATGAACTTATCAAGATATAGTAAAGCTAGAAAGAGAACAAAGGAATAAACATGACTAATTTCACAGTTCAGCACGGGAAAGTGATGGAGACGTGAATTCCTAACCATGTCCTCAAAAAAATCTTTTAAGCAATTTATGCCATGTATCCGATATTATTAAAACCTTGTCAGTCTTCGGAATCCCCTTGGAGAGGGAAGAGATGGATTTCAGTCTTTGGTGTCAGTGCTCCTTGTCCCAACCGCTCAGCATTTCAAGAACCAGTAGACAAAACACTCAGACATCCTTGCATCCATCCAGTGTGATGGGGCAAGAGATGGGAATGAACTTTCTATTTGTCTACTACAGCTATGTCAAAACAGTTCCAATGGAAATGCATGGATGTGTCCATAAATGTGGGGGGGCGTTGAGCTTTTTTGCCCAAAATAACTCCTGCAACATGCAGAATAACTCAGGTCAGAAGGGACCTCAGGAGCGCTCTGCTCCAACATCCTACTCAAAGCAGGGTGAGCTGTGGACTCACACCAGGCCAATTCTTTGTCCACAGGGAAGTGATTCCACAGGTTCCTCTCTAGGAACCTATCCTAAAGGTTGGTTGATGAAACTAGCATATTTAGCTGTACTTGCATGAGGGGAATTACCAGGACAGCTATGACAGAACTTTTTCTCCACAACACCAAGTGGCCATACCTCTTTAGGATACATTTATAATACAAATCTCCCACTTGAGCTACTTCGGAAAAAAATGACATCTTTTAAGTTACCTTTACCTCACAGACCATCGTTTGGCTTCTGCACATGGTTCTTTGCTTCAAGACATGGTTTTTAACGTACTGGCTTCCCTAAAGCCAGAGAGCACCTTTGAGCACCACATAGTGCAAAAAGCACAGCAATCTGCTCTGGAACATAGAGGGTCTGTTTCACCAGGATAACAGTGTCACCTTGGCTAATTGTGAAAACCATCCAATGACTCCAGTTTGCTTGCAAGCGTAGTTTTAAAGGTGGCAATGGAAAAAAAAAAAGTTAGAAAACTGCCACCACTGGATACTTTTCAAAATATGACATAAAGCTTCAACGTTTACCTCTGAAATTTAAATAAGACCGAAAACAAACAGTAGATAAATCCTGTGTAATAAATGTGTATCACATTCAGATACATTCCTAAGCTTGTCATCTAGACTTCAGAGTTCTTTTCTACAGTTCAATTAAAAGATTGTAAAAAAAAGAAAGAAGAAATATTTTCTAGAGAACTATCAGATGTATTCTTTAACAGATATTCTTTAATCAATGTCTTTGGTTAAAAAGAGTACTATAAAGTCATTATTAACACAAGTACTGGTGATCTACATTCCATTAGTCCATAAAACTTGATAAACTATCAATAGTTCAACTGTCATCAGCATTTTTCTGACTGCTTTACAATACAGATAGATTGAGTAGGCTGAGCTTTAATTCCAGTTTTGTAATAATGCCCCTAGTAAACGTGATCTGGCTTTCAAATCACTGCAGCAATGCAGCTGAAAAAATTAAAACATATTTTACCGGTGAAAGAGCATAAACAAATCATTTTCACTTCATACTACTAGCATTCTTTTTTTTTTTTTATGCAGGTACTCTTTCTGTAGCTTTAAATATTTCACTGATTATTTGCCTGCTAGAAATCAGGAATGAATATTAAGTTAGGTCAGAAATTACTGGCTACATCTGAACTTTCATAATTGACAGTCTAAGGACTGCATGCATGCTGACGACAAACCCATCTTTGTATATTCTTTATGATAGGAGCTCTAAGCATCTTTTGTTTCTATGGTTCTAAAAATTAGCACCATTAAATATTCCCCTGAGAAAGTGTCATACATTTGCCAGTGCACAAACACACTACTCTTTCTATTTTGGGGGAGGGGAAAGGGTTAGAATAATTCAGGAGAAAATAAACCTAGGTAAGTAATGGAAGGTTGATTTACATAAGAAATTGCTACGTCTTGTCAGCTAATGTAAGCTCTAACTCAAACAAAACCCCAAAGTAGTAGGTATAGGAAACATTTTCAGAAAGAGCAGAATAGTAATGAAAAAATGTCTATAGGGTTTTATTAAAAATGCATTGAAGAGGATCATTGTCTTAACACTGAACAGAAAAACTAATGGTTGATGAAGTAACAGCTATTATTTGTTATTATGATCAGTATAACAGTAGTATTCAAGGATTTCACCCTGCTGACCAAGCATACACAGTGGAGAGTCCCAGACTCCCAAATTTAAGCTATATACCAAAAAGAAAACAAAAGGGCAAAAGGAAGGAGTTATTAACCTTATTCTAATGATGGAGAACTGAGGCATGGAACATCCGTGTAGTCCAGAGTTAATGCTTACAGGTCACATAATGTATCTCTCGAATTTTAACACCACTCCAAGCCATTAGAAATGAATACTTAAGACATGCCAGCAAATAACTCTGCATGATCAGGACAAATGGGCTCGTCATTTGCATTTTCAGATGGTTGTAATTTCACCGGTGTTCCTGTATCCAATATTTCTTATTTGCTGTGGCTAGACCTTTTATTAAAACACCTTAAAAATAACCAAAACAATAAACCAAAAAATGCACATTCTTCTTTCTTGTATTTTAATCAAGATATTGCAGATAAAATCTCCCTTCAAAAATACTAATGGAACTTGTAAGTGGGTGGTGAAAGAAGGCTAATTTAAGTAAAAACAATAATGCGAGACAACTTTGTATATGTAGTGCCATAAAATGCCTCAACTCTATTTTATCATTTAATTAAGAACTGAATCTTCCCAAAAAATTGTTTTTCTGTGCAGAAAAGTCTTATTAGAAGATCAGAAGCATATGCTCTTTTTCTTCTCATCACTACTTTTCAGCCCAGCATTATTAAATACTTTGTAAATTCAGATTAGAAATTGAGCTCTTCATTGGAAGCACTTAAGGCTAATTATTAATAATAATCTAAAACACTCAAATATCACTGACATTAAAACTTAAAAAGTAATTACAAAGTACACTACCAAGTTGCAGTGAAAGAAATCATACTACCAGTTTCTTCGCTGTACTTTATATTTTAATCATTACCATTCACATGCAAGATCTTCCTCATATTCACGCAGTCGAGTAATAGCATTTTCACTCTGAAAATTAAGTTCTGGCTTGCAAGTTCTCCTAGTTCCAGCACTCTGCACTTCCTCACTAGCTGGCTGATAATAATTTCTAGGCAGTAAGCTCAATTCTAACAAAAAAAGAAGTTCTAGCTCTTCTCTCTTTATTGATCTTTTTCCCAGTTGATCTCAATCCGTACAAAGAAAACAATCAAACAAAACACAATCCCCATTAACAGCAACAACAAAAAAATTCAAAACAATGTAAAGGGGTATCTGTTCACAAATCACATTCTTGTCAGAACATGTGTGTATGCTTCCCCAGCTCCCTGTAGAAGACAGCAATCAAATTACTTGTATTTCTTTTTTCTTCCTACTAGGCCTTTCTTCATGATTAAGATGACAATGCTCTGAAAGGTATGATTTTGCTGCAATACCTTTTTACAGTTAAAATGAAAGCAAGAGCTCAGAGTACCAAACTCTGAATAAAATATTCTAGTGGCCTGGGAGAGTCTACATCCCATTTTAACCAGTGCATCTCACCTGCATTCAAGTAGGTCTGAAGCTCTGTTGCCTTGCACGTACCACTGCTTCTGTACTTAGCTCTGGACTTGCATATTACATAGGAACGCAGTGAGTGTTTTAGAAAGGCAGTTGTTTTTAAGTTGATTGTAAGTCAATATAAAGAAAACAAAATATTTTTGACAGAAAACCTGGAAAACTATTTCCTTAACAGATCCTAGCATTGTATCAGTGATGCCTTGTGGACTTCCTTCTTTATCAAAGTTCAACTCCCTTTTCCTCCAGCAACCTTAAAGGGGCCTACTGTTTTGTTTGTTTGTTTGTTTCCCTCACAGCCTTTATTTACAAAGGCTGTGAAAAGGCAGTTTCCATTGCAAAGTTATATGAAAGTATCGACTAAAACTCCTTTGTCAGTACATACAAAACCAGTTGGCTTCAGGAGGTTATTTCTCGTAGCATGGTTATGGAAAAGAATTTTTAAAAATCTGCAACTTTTTATAGTGAGGATCACACAGTTCGCTTCTCAACCTCTCAGAAGGTACTAAAAACAAAACCATGTTTTATAAGACAGCAGCATCACACATCGGTGCTACAAAACGACTTTCACCACAATGTTATTCCTGGGGCAAAAAAGGAGATATTTCAACAAGGTTCTGGACTGAATGTTTTTCTAGTACATAATTGCCGTCTGTAGTTTCCATCTTCTCCTATTACAATTTTCCATGTCTAGCTGTACATACATGAACCTCTTATGGCAGATCTTTCACCACCAACCACAGTACTGCCTGCAAGTGCAAAAATTTTTAATGCCCTGGAAATCTAGACAATAAATTTGAATAAGCTGTTATTGACATTTGGAGAACAAATGGCGTGTATTCACCCAGTGCGTCTCCCTCCTCCTCTCTTCTGCTCTCCTGGCAACCCCTCATTTTTAGGGTGTTGAAATGGAACATAGATTAGTTGCAAGTAATTTATTTTCCCTTTTCTTGTGGAATTATCTAACTGCAATGGCTACTGTTAATAACTAATTAAAACTTAAATTGTATACTCTAAGGACATAGTCACATTAAAATGGAATAGAAAATAATGCCTGGATACAAATCCTTTGTTTACAGCGCAACTAATCATCCCACAGAGCTGGGATAAGAAGGGTCTGTGTATTCTCCTGATAGGAGAAAATAAGTCCAAGAGCAATGGTAGCTGAGCCATATGAGTTCTTGCTGGGATGAAAAAATTCTCAATCCAACAGTATTCTGGCCTGAGGGCAATGGAATCTACTATGAAATCATGTGCAACACTGCAGACAGATGCCAGACAACTTGTAAGTTACCTTGACCCTAAAGTAAGAGGAGGTCTGTTTGTGAGCCTGATATAAGTCTATCTGGGCATTAAAAGACTTGGTACTTTTTGTTGCCATCTGAGCCAGAGATCAATTTCTGGATGACCCTGATCTTGAGAAGATGTCTTGAAGGATGGGTCTAAGATCTATTGTTACAGTCCTAGAAGTCAAATTACCTGAGACTTTCTTTTCATCTGCATTCTATGAGCCTGGATACTTAAAACAACTGGCAGATGCTCCATATAAAAATTTTCTTTTTTTCATGTGGGAGGAAGAATTCCGCATCTGTTGATTAAAAATATTTCATAGAAGTGTCATTGTACAAGATCAAAGGTCTAGTTAGTCTGCTTTCTCATAGGAGCAGATGCTACGGGTGCAAAAATAATCTTAGTTCTGGCATTTGGTACCTCCAACAAAACATAATCCGTTCCCTTGCACATAAGTTGTAATTATCTTTCATTACATGATCACAACTGTTTTTCCCAAAGAACTCCAGCCTCAGTTATTGCTAAGAGTGAACACTGGTCAATTAAGCACCCAGCAGGTATTGTTTTGTTTAACCCTTATTATTCTTTATAGGATGTGTTAACATGTCAGAATATTTACTGCATGCTATTCAACCATAAGTTTAAAGACTGAACGATTAATGCTGGATAAACTTTTCCATGTCTCTCATCCTTGGATTATTTCAGCACTCAGCAAAAAAGTAATGTATTAATCTGTAATGTACCCCTAAAGAAGATACTGAATTATTATCCCTAATGAAGAAGAATTAAAAGACAGAAAATCATCTTAGCACTAAAAGTTAAGTAACCTCACTTGGATCGAATTTCTGAAAATCAGATCTCAAGTTCGGTGAACAAAACCAAAGTACATGCCATTAGTAATCCCTCCTGTTGTCTAATCCAAGTGACTTAATTTGCAGAATGCAGATGCTCTATTGAATGGACAAAACCAAAAGCCAGCTGAGTAAGGCAACCTCTCAAATCAGCCTCTGAGGTCATCCTCCTTCTTTTCTCTTTGATCTATAATAAAAATTACAATATCTGCATCAAATAGGACTTAGGCTATATCAAACACATTCTAATACACAACCGTGATTCATCCGTTTGAGCAGGTTAATGGTCAACCCTGTCAAATGAAGAGGAATAACCCCATGGAAAAACAGTATGCAAATGCACCATATAATAATATACCATCCTGCATAAACTTAGAAAAGGAAATTTAAATTCTAAGAGTGCCTTCTTCACTGAGATAACTCAAGTTGAACTTAAATAAAACAGTGGCTCAGAACCATGGGGAGCCGAATTTCTAAATGTTAACAAAGATCTCTTGCTTAGGAGCTGGCTCACTGGTGAGAACAAAGATCACAATTTTTTATTCAAAAACAACATTAAATAGAAAGTTTTGGCATAGATGTCATGTTAGGAAAAACATAGATCTTCCTTCATACCAGCTAGTTTTCCTCTTTATGTATGATTTCACTCAATTAACTGGTACCATGTACAGAATGAATAAAACTCATTATTTCCATAGGCAACAGTGTCAATCCTAAATGACAGATTGTGCTGCTTCTTTAGCATATAACAATATAACCTAATACAGATTAAAAACACATTCTAAGTCTTGGTGTTTCTAGATAATGCCAGTGAAATGTGTAAAAACATGGCTTTAAGGCCTAAACATAAATATATTTAAAACTTTCTGTAACACTTTCCCTAGGGAGTTCTATTAATATGCTCAGTGTTTTGCAAGACATGAAAATGAATTTATTACATTTAAAAAGATCATAGTCCTTCTAAATCTGGCATATTTGCTTTTGGTTTAAGTCTGCTGATTGGCTATGAGTATCTAGATGGTTTAGTATTTAATTGTAAAGACTAGAAAAGGAAATCTCTAGATATGCATGGTTTTTCTTCCTTATTTTTCCCCTTGTTGTTCCCTCCCCTTTTTTTCTGCCACTGGAAGGGTATTTAAAACAGGAGTCATGCTTTTCCAGATGTGAAGTCCGTAAGGACAAAATGGACATACCTGACATTCTCCTGCCATGTTTTCGTATTTTGAACTACTGTAGTGGATATCAATCTTTTGACAATTTGGTCTCTCACCTCTGCTCTCTCATATACATTTTCTATTAGCTAGCCAATGTATAATTAGAAAAACAACCTTCAATATAACTGATCACTTACCTGTCACTGATTTTGTCCATTATTTCAGGAATGGATCAATGGCATTTAGTATTTCAAAACATGAGATAAACTTCCTGACAACCTTTGATTTTGAAAGCATCCATTGTCAAAATACAACTTCTTTTCTCCAAGACAAATTCTAATAAATAAATGCCTGTCAGTGATGGCAAACCAGCAGTTTCAGAGAACTCTTCACCTGATAATAGATGTCCAATTAGACTCCGTGTAATGTTATTTTATTTCTACAACTCAGCATTCAGATTTAAAAGCTTCTGAACTTTCTTTAATTTTGCAAACGAAGGTATCTTTTTATGGAAGAGCCCCTTTGTGTTCCTAACAACCCTCTACTACTATTTCCCTATTCCAGTGCTATTACACGAAAGAAAAAGATGCTTAAGTGTCGTTTGGCCTCAATTAAAAATTCATTTCAAGCCATACAGTTTCTCATCGAGTATGCTTATACTCTTCTCATGTTCATTACTTTCCAAGGAAATAATACTACTACTGAATCCAGCAAAACTTCCTTTCCACATCAATTTAGCTTTCTGTTGAGAAAATTCATGTTATAGCCCCTATGCCCCATCAATGTAATTACAGCATACGAAACAGTTCATTACTTTGAATAAAAGTAACTCTTTTCAAATGGAAACATGATTTTAAAAACACTGTTTTCAAAACAAGTATATGTTACTGGCTCACACGTTTTTTATTAAAGAGAAATCTCTGGTTTGGAGAAAAAGTAGATTTTTACCCAAATAAATAAATAAGTTACACTTTTTCAAATTACCTAAATACTTACAAAAAGTATTTTTAGTGGAATAATTACAGCACAGATATATAACTGCTATTCATGCTGACTAGCACTTATTCCAACAGTTACAGTGAAATACTCTGCTTTACAGTAGTAATTTAAAGTCTTCAACAGCTCTATTATACAGTTTAGAGTAAATACTACTCAGTTGGAATAATGACTGAAAAGCCTGTGATTTTTTATTAAATTCTGCAGTATGAGCGAATTAATGGAATTTCACAAACAGAAGTGATACACCAGAGGTATCTGAAGGATTCTTGGGAAAACACGCATTTGTTAAGCTTGTGCCTGGTTTTATCAGTTTTGTGTTTCAAGTAAACCACACCTGTTCACGACACCTACAGATGTTGTTGATCCGAGAAGCAAAAAGCTCTATGTCGGATTGCCTTCAAAACCCAAAACCTCATCAGAATTTTCTTCCTGAGACAGGCCAGCGACTGTAACCAACCCATTTGGTTACATTAACATTATAATTTTACTAAGGGGAAAAGAAGGTTGCTATTGCTAGATGCAATGCTAAAATTAATTCTCCTTCCACTAGCAGTGGTTTTAAATAAGCAAGGAAAGATCATATCAACAAAAAAAATAAGTCTCGTCACCGGATAGGAAAATGGGTTAGAGAAACAGAAGGCTACCTTTTCAAGGACTGATTAGCAAAGCTGCACTGAGTTAATGAATGTGAAGGTTTTGTATGCATGCCAAATAAAGGCTATTATCGTAGACACTTAAAGTCCTCAGAAATCATTGAAATATCAACTTGAAGGTAATGTGTGCAGCTAACAGGTAAGTTTTGCTTATGAACAAAAAATACTGTTCTTTCACTCGTGTCCTTGACAGATACACTTTGGGTGTAACTTCTGGATGACTTTGAGCTCAGTGTCCATTGGACAAGTGGTGACAATCCCACACAGAACCTGACAGATTCCAGCTGCAGGAAAAAAAAAAAAAAAAATCATAGAAAAGATGACAGCTCAGGTGGCAGATGAAGGCTCTTCAGTTCCTCATCATACCCTTTATTCCTAGTGAAATTGCTTTCTTATGGGTATGATACATTCCAGTGACATTTCCTACCTAACTTGAAATGTATCTGTAGGAAGAAAGGAATATTCTATTCTTCAGATGCCACAAGTAAGAAAGTAGAAAACTAAAGTTTTCTTGCAACATGGACCTTGTAAGACCTGTCCTTTGATAGACTAGTCTAAATTTCAAAACGGAAGCACTGGATGTCATCATCCCTAATGAAGAGACCTTTATGTTTGTCACTCATATTTACCTAAAGGAAAAATATTTCCAACTCTAGATGGTGGTTAAGAAGGTTTAAGAGAGTTCTTCCTTCCTGAAGATATCAAGTCTATGCAAGAAGTAGTCAGTGACTGGACAAAGAACAGTAAGGAATCTTATGAAATTAAAAAAAAAAAAAAAAGACAAATATAAATTCTGGCAGCTGGGAAGGGAAAACCCCCTGCAACAAACAGCATAGGCTGTGGGCTGCCTGGCTGGGGAGCAGCTCTGATGAAAAGAACCTGGGAATCTTGGCAGATGAGACACTGCAAATGAGCATGCAGTGAGTCCTGGCAGCAAAGGTGGCCAAGAGTATCTGGGCCATATGAACCATGGCAGAGCCTGCAGACTCAGGGAAGTGATTATTCCCCTGGGGTTGGCTCACATTAGACTACATCTAGACAATGTGTCCAGTTTGGGGCCCCTCAATACAGGAAAGGCTTGATCAACTGAAGCAAGTTCGGCAGAGGGCCATCAAGTCATAGAGCACTTGCTCTGCACAGAGATGCTGAAGGAAGTGGGCTTATTCTGCTTGGAGAAGAGGTGGCTTCAAGGGTCACCTACTAGCAGCCCCTCCAATAAAAGGTCAGCAAGAAAATGGACCCAGAATCTGAACAGTGGCACATAGTGTGAGGGTGAGAGTCAACAGGAGTAAGCCAGAACAAGAGTGGGTCAGCCTGGCTACAAGGAAAACATTCATCCTCAGGAGGACAGCCCAGCAGTGGACCAGGTTGCCCAGAGAGGTTGGCCAGTCCCCCTTCCGGGAGGTTTCCACGACATGACTGGATATTGCTCTGAGCAACCTGGTCTGACCTCACAGCTGACCCTGCTTTGAGCAGGAGGTTAGACTGGAGCCCTCTTGAGGACCTTTACAACCTGAAGTATCCTATGATCCTACATATACACTTAGACTTGCCAGCACACAGTTCTAGAACACACACGAGGCCCAATAATCAACTAAAGTGAGCAGAAGTCAGATACAAACATAACTAGAAAGCAAGTAAGAAAGGGACCCTATGTCAAAACTGCTTATTAGACAATTCAGATCAGCCAAAAATATTCAGCTACCCATTGCAGTCTGTCTCTAGTGCTGTTGCCAACACATCTGTACGGCAGGGTTTTGTTTGTTTGTTTTAACAAAAGCCTGAATCCAGTAATGGTTTTGGAGCAGATCACAAGAGTTTGCAAAAAAATGTTCCAGCATGAACGCATCACTCAGAAGCACCTTGATATAAAGGCTTTTCATAATCTCTTTGCTTATATTTAACATAAATAATTAGTAAAACTTCAAAAGTCTTACAGTCTCAGTCTCCAAAACAGCTAGAATTATTATCCTAGTTGCACATCAAGCTGAATGTTGAGGACATACATAAGCTCTCAATCATAAGCTGTTCCAGTAGTTCCACAGAAATTACCAGGATACTCAGAGAGCTTACATTTCAGCACACGTAAGTACATTCAGAGGATGAATGGAAATTGTGTCTGTCCTTTGCCACAGGAAAGCATTTGGTTATAGCTCTTCCTTTCCTTTCATATAACTTCAAAAGGACTGGCCACCATCTACTAAGTTCAAGCAAAACGCATATTAAAAAGGTTGCAAATTTCTACTATGTAAGAAGGATGCAAATTCCAACTTCAATTTGCAGGTGAGTTGCTCAGCTATGCAATTCTTTCTAAAGCTTTATTGCCACATTAAGTCAGATTGACAGCTGTATGTCTGGAGCTAAACCAGCACTAGAGGCAGAAAGGGGCTGCCCTGCATCCTCTGTTCAGTTCAGCCTTTTTTGATGCGTTTGATGCCCTCACAGCATCTGCACTGCTCAGCTGTCTCACACTCCTGTTTCAGTCACAGCACTGTACACCACCAGCAGTAAGAACAGTGCAATTGTTTTATTGTAGCTATTTGTTGTAGTTCCAATATCATAGCTAGCATGTAGTTCCAATGACTGCACTTTCCTCAAATTATGGAAGTTTTTAACAGCATCTTTTACTAACAGCTCCGTGACTAAGTTGTACAACAAAAAAAAGCAAGCATTAATTACTGTTAATGAAAACAAGTGACTGCTTCTATTCTCTGATTTAAACACCCCCAGCACGTGCATGTGTTATCACATCAATGCTAATGACAACGTACTGCATCTCTGTAGATGACAGCTAATTGCTTTCGATGGAATAAACTCTATGCTGATTATTCAGTATCTTGGCAACTTAAAAAAAAATACAACCTTATTTGGTATCACACTTATCAAAGCATGCAGGTTATAATACATGATCTCCAAAATAAAAGGTGCTTTATGTCATTGAAAAATATTAAGAGAAACTTATTTGTCAGCATAGTTCAATAGACTATTTTGCTTAAACCTGATAATCCCTGTGATAGAAATATATCAAAACCTGGTTTTGTGGTATAAGAAAAAAAACTCCCAACACACCCTGAATAACAGTCTGCTTCTATGATTTGTCTCAAACTGCATTGCTTTGACAAGAAATTTGTAACCAACCCCTAAAAAGTCAAATTTTCAGGGGCTCAATCTCCTGAAAGAAAGCATACAGCTTATTATGTAAATAATTAAATATATAAATAGTATATAAATAAAGGCCTACATTTGAGGGACAGGAATAATGAGTTTACTTAACAATATGCACTGATAAACCTAGATAATACGTATCTTATACGGTCTGTTTTTTAAAAATCTATTAAGAGGTACCAGCAAATTGCGAAGTGCAAATTCTACTTTATTTAGTATCCTAAACAGAATAATTATACACAACTTTTCAGTATACTTAGTCTTGCCATGTACGAAACTTGTCTACAAATAGACCTACATTTACAAGCATTTCTTAATTTACTGCACTGACTTGTAAAATTTCCAGTGAATATACACCAGTCTACAGGTTGCTCATGAATTTAGATGCTAATAAAACCATTAGAAAATTTTAACACGAAAATGAGAATGTGGTATTATGTCTTCTAGTTACTATTGAGTATATATTTAATATATAAATTTAAAACATCATTATTTGGATATGTCTATTCAACTGTTGCAATTCTCCAGAGTAGTATGACCTACTGAGGCTCTGGCTATGTCAAGAAAATTAAGTCAAAATAATAAATTATGCATGTGGGGTGCTTTTTCTGGAAATCTGGAAGATTTTCTTTTATTATTTTGGCTAAATTTTAGTTTGCTCCTTTCCAGCTGACTGAGAGAAAGACTGATCTCTGCTGGTAAAGCTTCTGGTTTGCTTACAATGGTCTTAACACCTATTGTTTTCTATTAACACACAGTGTGTTTCCACATGTGCAGTCCTGTCTTGCTTTGAATCTGATGACGTCTTTATCAATCCAGCTGCTAAATGACACACCTCTGGCCAGACAGTTGCAACACTAACTGATAATGAATTTAAAATGCTTTGTGTGTAAACATACATGTATTCTACATGGAGAGCAGATGGTGAATAATAGGAAACAAGGATATAATGCATGTACTAGTTCTCTTCCACAAAAAACATCATCTCATTCAGCACACCAGAAAAAATGTAACTTCAGACTCTCCTTCTCCCAACCAGTTTCACTGATGGTCAAACTCAAGATATACACATCAAGCACCACGGAGTTTAGCCCTAAACAAATAAAACCTGCTGTTGGTGAGTATTGACAGAGACTGAATAGAAGAACAGGGACTGAAAAGAAAAGTTGAAAATGAATAATTTCCCAACAAAAATTCCATTTCACCAAATTTGCAGGTTTTGAAATAAAGACCGTACTCCCATAAAACATGGTTGATGCCTTGCCCAGGCCTAGTTTTGTGTCCCTGCAATGATGCACTTAGATACAGGAAAGGACTCTTCAAAAGAGAATTCAGTAGGAGAGTGTCACAGTGCTGTATTCTCCCCCAACAATCTCCAACTGCATTATTCTGTCAAGTGGTGTGTCTTGCAGGCATAAACAACTACGGCATCATCTCGGCTCTTGATGTGAAAGCACCTTCTTGTAAGAAGACTATAATGATATTTTACCAGCAACCACCAGAATGCATTAAGCAGCAAAGAAATTTACTCATTTAATTCCCATCCCCCTCCTCCATTTCACAAGACAAACATTCATTCAGCATTCCTTCCTGACATTATCTCTGCAAGTTCATGGTGAGAAAAATCACAGTTATTCCAGAACCTAGGAATCTTGTGACAACTAAGAACTGTTACACTGTGCTTTGTTAATTTTTGTGTTTTTCTTAGCAGAAGAGAGATTGTCTTTTTCCTGTTACTGTCAAACTATAAATAAATGAATCATTGAGTTATGGTAATACTTTTTATAAAAAATAAAAATTGCATAGCATTGGTAATAACAGCAGGCTTTACCTTACAAAAATTACAGTATTTTGCTGGTCACCCATGTTATAAATGCCCAGAAAAGGATATTTCTGTGCATTTAACCCCAAAAAGGCATTCTTCTTCAATATGAAGTGTCCTTCATGTACTAGCATTATGTCCTATACCTCCCTTCGTTTTGCTTTCCTCCTTACTTAAGAAAGAATAGATCAATTAAGAAACATTTGCTGTTCACATGAAGATGGATTCCTGCTTAAACGTGGTGTTTGGTTCATGACTCTTTCTTTGAGATAACTGAACTCTGTGTTTTGTCTTAAACGTCTTTCTTTGAGAAACTTTGCTCAAATTTTAAACAGGCAAAGAAACATGGATTCTAGTAGAGCAAGTGAGGTTAGTTTATTGTTTTAGAGAACAAACCATATATTCGCAGTTAAGAGTTACCAATGAGACCTCTATGAAGGGACATAGGGAAGAAATTTACCCATATCCAAATACTGATGCCCTTGATCCCACCTTCTCTTACAGCTTCTAGTGGAAGTGCATATACACAGGGTGCAGATAATGAGGACAAGTCATTTCTGGTAACTACTGTAGCTACTTAGTTGATAGCAAGTAGACACAGTGTTCTAGGGTCCTTCCCTTTAGTCAACAATCACAACATCTGCAGGGAGAGATTCATCTCTTCTCCTTGAACTATTTGTACGCATTTGAAGATAAACTGAATTATCCAACAGAAATGTACATTTCCCTTGCTAACTGTAAGGAAATCCTATTCAACTACCTGACACTTGGACTGTAACTTTCACAAGGTCAATGTTAAGCTATTATGCCACAGGAAAGACCACAGTGAGGCAGGAAAAGAAAAAGGGCTTTGTTTTTTGTGGTGTCCCCTCCCTAATGGCACAACTAAGCTTAGAAACAGAGAAAACACAGGACAACTAAGGAGGAAGAGGAGACAGCTGAGAAGGAAGCTTTCCAGATAGGTTTGGAACCATGTTATTTTCAAAAATACCGCAACACAAAATTTCAAATATATTAAACCTGTGTCATAGCAAAAAATATATGGCTGGAAAGATAACTGTGCAATACTTGTAAAAAAGCTAAAGTAAAAAGGGGGGTAGAGTATCAAAGCCAGGAAATGCATCGTGTAGAGCGGGAAGGAAAAATTGCCTTTAGGGCAGTTTGTTTAGAGCAGAGAGAATAAAAACAAACCCAGAGATAAAAGAAAAAAAATTAAGTATAGTGAGAGAAAACACACTCAAAATCTAGAATGGAAAAGGTAGAATAGAGTTAGGCAGCTATTTGGCAGGATCTTACACTTTATATGGATCAAAGGATGGACTTCAGAAGAGAGTTCTTCTAAGCAAGAATCATAGAATCAAGAAGGCAGATTACCAAGCATATCAGCATAAATGATAGAGAATGAAGAATAGAGTTACACAGGGCTGAAAGAGAAAAGGAATGGCTCAAAATGAGGGCTCAAACAAGCAGAGCAATTCTTCTGGATATAGCAAGAGGAGAGCGCAATAAGCTATAAAGCTCCTGCTAATGTCAATCTTCCTAGATGGTGTCAATATAATCTTAAGAAAACATGAGACAGTTGTGAAGTCTTCGGGCAAGCATTTTTAATTTGCATGTTCTCATTAAGAAGCAAGACAATTCCTGCACTCAAAGAACTCTTCTCGTATACTTAGCAAAAATGCAAACTAGGATAACAATGTCTTCAGATTCAAAGAAGGCCTTGTGTTCCTAAAAGCATGTCTCATTTTTCTCAGCTGTACTTGTTGTTCTAATAAAAGATACTATCTCCCCACATAAACTTTGTATTTTAAGGATAACTTGCAAATTTTAAACTTTAAAAAATGCACATCAACACCACAAAACAATACTCAAAAATGCACTTTCAGTTAGAATAATCCAAGTCATCAAAGGGCTAGTAGACAAATTCAATTTTTAAGTTACCTCCTACTACAACTGAGTATTTGTTGCCAAGAGCTGGACCATGCTAGGACAATAGTAACTTGCAAAGTAACATTCCACATGTAATTCCTGATTATGTCTTGCCATGTTTTAATTTTTAAATTATGGTTGAAACCTTGTTATTTTTTATAGTTCTGATTTGTGACATAAATCTTACATTCTTTCTACTAGCTTATCTTCAAAAATAGCACACCAATCAACCTTCTTCAAATTTGGTCCAGGTCTTATTTTTTTTGAGTGATTACTTATTAAGCGATTATTTATTATGCCATCAACTATAATCATAATCTTCCCATTTAGCCCTTTTTGACAATGCTTAAACAAACACTGAAGCCTCCTTCTTCAGGATTCAGTTTTAAGAAGACATCTGTCTATTAATATTCTTTTTATATAAAACGGTATAGCAATTTTAAAGAATATAGCCTGAGCAGAATGATTACCTATTAGGTAAATTTTTCTTCTCTCCAAGACTTTTGCAGCTTTCTGCATTAGCAGAAAAGGAGTAGATTAAAAAAAATAATAAACTAACAAAAGACATAGGGCTGCAAAGTATACATACATTTTTGCATTAGTTATTGCATAAAGTATTTTTAAGTACAGTCCAGTAAAAGCATATTCTAGGTGGAATTTATGCTGTAAGTAACTGTTAATTGCCAGTATCATCTTCTTACATTGCTTTTTCTAGACAAATTGATTTTTTGCTAAGATATGCAAGCGTAGAAATACACGTTTAAAGAATAATGAACTGAATAGGAAAACTAAAAATAATTAAATCCAGTTAATTTAGGAATTTTTGTAAAAAATCCTTGGAAGTGAGGTGTTCTGCTCTTCAACTGCTAAGAGCAAAAGGCAATCATAATTCACTATAGGAGGCCACCAATACCATTGATTTCTATCCAGTGTACCTGCATTCTTTAACAATGTGAGTTGGTACCTTGTGGCCTTATATGTGATCAAAGGTTCATTTTAAATATCCTGTAGGTACACACAGTAGGAGACAGCCCTGCCCCAAGCACTTTACAACCTAAACCTGAAATGAAGGTTAAAAAAAACTATATGAAGTTCTCCAATGTCACAGACCACATCAGTGCCAAAACAAAGGCCCTTTTTAATATTCTGCTAGCATAACTGGACCATCTATTCACAGGGTTTCACTAAAGAAGTGTGGAGTTAACTTCCCTTAAAGTCAGTGGCAAGTTCATGACTGCATGCAATGTATTTCATGCCTACGTGTCTTTATCATTTTGTCTTGTGTTATCTGCGTGGTTACACACTTTTCCCTGTTGAGTCATCATTAAATGAAAAGACCAAAACATCCCTGTTGTTATTAACTAAGGTAATTCCCCTATTTTAAATGTGATTTATTTTTTTTTGCTTCCAAATCATATCTTTCTTGATCTTTTGTTATTTCTTGGTGATTCCATGTATCTGAATTATAGTTTAATGGAAGAGGCAGCTCTACCTGTATCTCACATGGCCAAGGCCATAAAGAAATGGTCCCCTTGTCTGTCACAACCTCTTTACAGGTACATTTCCACATGGCAAGCATGACAATACAACAAAATCAATTGTTCTCATAGCACACCTCATCTACATGATTTTCAAAGATCAGTGAGACAAGTTCCTTATACCTTAGTTATAGAAGAAAAGAAATTAAATTGTTACATGGGTAGAAACCTTGTCCTGTCCCTTTTGCAAACCTATCGACACCTCTCATCCATTTTGCTTTGCTGAACTCAAGCATCAAGACCTAGATGCACTACAGTGGAAAACTTGCACAAACCCAGGTAAATATATCCCATTTGAACTGTGATCTGGCAGGAGTGCTGCCATCTTTTTTTCCACTATCTCTTGTGACTGAGAGACTCCTTGATCCTCTTGTATATGAGTCCAGCATTCTGAAAAAGCTTTCTTAATTTCCATCACTACAGCTATTATCAGTAGGGGCAGTTACTTCTGATTTATCTGTCCTTTTTTTCCCAGCAGTTCTATCTAATATCAGCTGTTATCCCAGGAGCTTACATAGTTCTAAAGGGTCTGAAGAGAAAAAATAACCCTACCTATTTTTCGTCACTTCAGAAGAACTGAGAACTTCCAAATGCTTTTTCAAGTAACTGAACAAATCTTACCTTACTACAGCCTAGACAACATTGAAGTAAAATTGTATATGGCACTGCATACAGCTGTCATTTTAAAAATAATTAGAAAGGCACTGATGGTAAAAGAATAATGTTGGTTTTTTTGAACTATAACAACATTGGTCTATCATAAAAGACGTCACCTATATTAAGAGTTGTAAGAAGAGCGTTCAATGAAATACATGGTGTACAGTCTGGAAGCATGAGAAGGCATGCTGTCATTCAGACAACTTTACATGAAGAACAGCCACTACTTCAAATAGAGCAACTGTTTATGTGTGTGAAGAGTTTTATATGTCTAGCTAATAACACTGAAGCTAAAATTATGTATGTCTTTGCAGTATTAGACCAAAAAGGAATAATATGAAAGAGCAATCCAGAATATGGAGTACCAGAGCAAAAGTACAACGTGAAACTAACACCCATAGCTTGCAGCAAGTTAAAAACAGAAGCATCTGTCAAAAGCCATAGAAGGTAAGATTCAGATGGCAATAGAGGAAATAAATCAACAGAATGCTAAAAAGGAAATTAAGCAACGAACTCACTGAAAGATCTCTTCAAGAAACAATTCAGAAAACAAGAGTCAGAATAAAGTTGTTGGAAGTAAAAATCAGTGCAGTAGAAGCAAAGACATCTAATGTCTCAATTTCTTTGCCCTTTGGATTCCAATTTAGACAGCTCTCCATAACTAGCCTTATTTTAACTTGGTGGTAATTGAAAAGTTGACGATTAACCTAAGAAAAACACAAAAACTTTGTCTTAAAAAAAAGTTCTCACTGTATTTCTTGTAGCATATTTAGTACTTAGCAGCTTAGACTGTGCAAAAGGTGAGATGAAGATGGTAGCAATCCAGGGAAAAAATGGAAATACTTGTTCTCAGATGCTCTTAAAGAGGAGGAGGTTGGAAATGATAAACAGGTTATACAAAATAAACAACACAGTAGGAATTTTCATTGTTAGGTTGCAGAAGTTTAGTAGTGTGAACTTAATGCTCTGCAAGCAGGACAAAGACAGAAACAAAAGCTGTAAGGGACAATTTCTTTAATACCTAGCTCAGGGAAGTATCGTAATGAGGCCAGTATTTTGGCTAAAAATTCAGAGCGGTGATTACGAATACAATCCTTTTGAAAAAGTCAGTTCTGAACATAAGAGGAGTGAGCGCTACTAAGGCTATTTAAATGAACTGGCTAGGGTTGGTTTGACACAGTGACCTAGCACAACAGTTTTCCGTAACAATTCTGGTAATACTGCTTCAGAGAGTGAATGTTCTCTAGGGAAACCATCTTTCATTCTCAGGCCAAAGAATGAAAATAAAAGTCACCTTTCCTCTATATCCCCATATTTGCATTTTTCTAGCATCACCATACTGCATGCTTATGTTCAATTTAGCACTCCCAAGATCTTGCTTCTCTGACGCAGTTTCTTAGTCAGCATTCCCACATTTTATGTTTTTCATTGTTGGTTTTTACACCGAGTGAAAACCTCTTTGTGTTCATCTTGATTACATTTTACTCTGTTAACATCTGCCTCTCTGTTAACGGCTCTACTTCCTACAGCCTTTTATGTCCAACTTCACAAATGCTAGCAAGCCCTCCAAGATTAACTTTTGTCAGCAAATAAGATTGGTGCACACATCACTCTTTCCTTCATTTGCTTTATTTTTTCATGACAATCTTCTTGCCAAATTTTTTAACCAATGCACACATTGCTCATGAAAGTCACATCACTCGTTAAATTTCTATCTGTGAGATTTTCTATTCTCACTGAACGTTACATGAAAAAAATCAGGTAAGTAGAGGTGCACAAAAGTAGACTTCAAATGAATTCTATCACACACAGTGTATATCCAAACACTGAGGGATGCACATGCTACACAGCACTCTCAAATACATTTTTTCATATTCAATTTATCACTAATTTATGAGGGCTCTCTTTTAGTTCCCCACCTTGAAAAATGAGTCTTATTTACTGCCTTTTTTTTTTTTTTTTAACATCTGTACGTAGTTGTGACTGCAGTTCTGCATGTATGCAACAGAGCATCAAATTGGGCTGTTGGACGTGTGCCCTCTTCTGTTCTTCTTTACCTCCTGATGTTCTTAATAAGTCCCCAAAAGATGACTGCCAACAATTCTGAAACCTCTTTTGCCAGTTCTTTATGAATTCTGCTATCTGGGACTCCTGCCTTTACATGTTGAAATTATGAAAGGCAGTGAAGCAACAAGTCATACCTGTCAAATACAAGTCACTGAATATCCAGGCTCACCCCTTCATTCCTGCACATTTCAGAATGCTGTCTGGGATAAGAGAGATTAGTGAGCAAAAGGGCCTTCTGTTAAGAGATGGGAGAAAATGCAGCAGGTTTTGCCTTTAATGAAACTTCAGAACTGTCAATTCTGGAGGTTTAGGCAACATTTCGGAAAAGGTGCTTACTTAAGGGAAGAAGTTTCTTTTTCAAACTCTCTCCAAACATTGTCTTCAGGCAGGCAATTTTTTAAAAGAGGTTTTAAAAAGCAAGATATACCACAAAGATATTGACACCAGCCTGTAGGCTTCTTGAGGAAAGAAAAGTCGTATCTTCATGTAGGAAAAAGAATTATCAGAACTCAGGAAAAAAAGAACTAGCTTATTAGTGTTACTATGCTACCCTATGGCACGCTAAAAAATTACTACATACAAGAGAAACAACAGTAAAAGGAAACTATTGATTTTAAGAATTGAATTTAAGCTTCAGAAATTTTTATTACCTTGTATCTCCTTAATGAACTGTATTTTCCTCTTTTAACAAAGTGAAGCATACAAACCGTGTATTTGACAGCTAGCTGTTGGTTTCAGGACAAGAATCTGTAAAACTGCAACCTGGGCAATATAAAGCAGTTGGACTGAAGATACCACAACTCACTGTAGTAAATAGTAGAGTATAGCAATATGGTCTTAGAGCCATATTCTGTTCTCTGGTAAATTAATACACATATGGATCAAAAGTAAAGAGGCTGCTCTTTATTCCTACTGCAAATTGCGTGACAGAATTTATTCCTGGCATTAAAGAATGTTAAGCAGCCTCCCCAACCAATCACACCAAAAATATGGACCAAAGTATGAAAAATTTTTAATTTACTTCCTTGCTGAGTATATACTTAGCACAATTTGCACCATGTCATGACAATGAATCATAATTACCATGTTTTTCACAAATCAATTCTTCCTTAACTGAGCAGCAATTTTTCAATGTTAAGAAAACTTTAAAAGCACAAGTTTCCACCTCCTACTTCCAGAAGATTTTGTTTTATTTTCTAGAGTTCTTTTCATTTACCTAGCAGAGCAGTTAGCTTTCCAAAGCTGTGAATCTGACTAGGACACAGAATTCTATTTTAAATGCAATTTTAAAATCTCAATGCCTTTAGTAAGAGAAAAGTTTTTTACCCTTTCACAAACCAGTTTAACATTAGACATGTGGAACCCAAGTGTTGAGGTTCACATATGGTTCATAAATTCAATGTTTGCCATACATTTTGAATGATAGAATCTGGGGACAAACTCAGCAAACCAGTGCTCATAGTAAGAAATTCCCAGAATTGGTCATATTCAAATTAGATTATGGGTAATGCTGGGTGTTTTTACAGCATTTCTACCACATTAAGAATTAATAATCCTATAGCACACTAAGAATTAACAATCATACTAACTGCTCTCATAACATCTCATCTATCTAGGTCAGAAGAAACCAGTCTTTTCACCTTTAAATTGTTACATAACAACGTTTGGTTCTAATCCAAGTATAGATATATTTTAGCAAAGCTGTTTCTCAATACCTCTTCATGGTTAATACCATTGGAGTGAGTATGCTGGGCCACCCAGATTGGGTTTAAGTCCTTTTAGTTGAATCTTAATACTCCATTGGTAACTGATCAACGGTCTGCCAGTTGATATAGAAATGTGAGATTTTGGCAGATACCTAGTTCTTATGAAAAACTTGGAAGATGTTAGTTAATTCATATGGCTTTCTCAGGCAAACGACCTCCAGAATATAATCCTACAAGAAGTGTCTAGCTTCTGAAGTTGCTAGGCCAGAGGAAAAAGGGTAAATGAGTCGACGCTGATTTGAAATGGCTAAGTTAGTAGAAATTAAACTAAGTCTGAAAAGAAGCAAACAATGAGTAACCCAGCAAACCAGAAAAGAGGACAAAAAACCTTTCACTAACTATGACACATGAGTTCATATTAGGAAATGCTAATCGTCATCATAGTCTCTTCTAAATAAATTAATTTTTTTTCTCTTGCAAATGGTTCCCAAACATCCATTAACATCAGGGAAATCTTTTGCATTGCTCTCTCTTCTTCTGGAAGACTGTTCTGAGATGTTCTAAACCTATCACTATGGGACAGACTTTAATGCTACTTAGCCAGAATTTCCTCTTCCTCAGCTGCATCTCATTAAAAGATACAGTTATGGTTATACATATGCTGAAAAAATTGTATCATCTGCTGCAGGTAATAACTGACTCTAGTTTTTAATTAACCTAAGTTGCAATCACAAAAAACCAACCTTCAAGTTATCAATTAGTAATGTTTTATTTACACATTTGAGTTCTGTAATGATGTATACAAAACCCTTCATACAAAATTGTGAGATTAAATTAACAATTAGACTGAGGTTCTTTGTCATTTAACAAAGGCTGCCTCTGGACAAACTGATTTATCCTATTATTTGATACTTCACATTCTAGTCAAAACTAATAGTTGCAAAAAGTAAATCACTTTATAAGTGGAACTAGTACAAGGTGGAAAACCAAAGCATGACTCTATTAATAATTATCCAATTATTTTGAAAAAGAAGGAAAAGACAAATTATGCAGTTTTGTGATGTTTCACAAAGACACAGAAGAATACATAGCCTTTGAGGGCTGTCAAATGTGACACAAAGGTGCCATCCATTGTACTTTGTAATCCCTCCTAGCATCATCCTCCTTTCATCCTGTTTATAGAATTCCTTAGCATGAGAAAACATCTCTCACTGTTTAAGCAGCACTGGCCACCTCTTCTGAGACAGTAAATATCTCGGGACAGACAACCGTGCCTGTTGGCCTAGAAATTAGTTTGCTCATAATGAGGCCACTTTGAACAAAATAATACTAGTGTTTGTGATCTTAACAGTCACTATCAAAAACAAGGAGTGGACACATGTTGGATGAATAGCACATAAATCCACAGAGATAACAAGAAGCCGCCTTTTAGGGACCGAGGCACTGGTTGCATATTTGTACATGCCCTCACTACATCAGAGGAATGCCTTTGGGCAACTCAAGCACAGCAAAATTTAACATCTCTTCTGGAATCCTACAGGTTGCCTGAACATTGATCTACTGTGTTCCAATCTATCTTAACTTTCTCCTCTATGAATTGTGACAGTTAAATTTTTTATTTTATGTAAGTAGTTTCTCACAGAAGCCAATAAAATAGAAACTCAAAAAGTTAGCAACATGCTACAGTTGCTAGAATCTTGAGATTCTTATTAATACAAATGGTACTTCTGTGTGAACCATCACATCTGAAATTCTTGTAATTTAATTGACAAATCTAAATACGAAAGTTCCAACTCAATGCTTTCAGTTGTAGCCACTGCTTTTTGGCTATTTTGCAGTTAAAGTCTACCACTACAGTTAAGAACACTAGGAAGCAGCAGCTCGGTCAGAGCTGAAAAGGAAAATCTTTAGCCACTCACATAGTTATTTGAAAGCTCGTAATTTTCCCTTTTTCCCCTTTATTTTTCTTTTCAGACAAGAAAGAAAAATGAAGAACGTTAACTAGGACCAACTGGATCATTTGACCAGCCATTAACAAGCATATCAGAAACATATCCCTGAAAGCATATGCTTTCATGATTGGGGTAGGGCACTTAACAAATTAAAAAGTGTTTAAAGTACAATGAAATTTCAAAGCAGACAAGATATATAGCTTCTACAGAGCGTCTGACTTAACTTTCACTTAATTTGTGTCTGACGAGTTTATCCTAATGGAAGTGAGTATATTCTTTCCAGTCATCCATTACTGATCTCTGTCAGCATCAGCTAGTGTGATCTATTACAGCAGCTTCTATGTTCAATAAATGACAATGCAACAGGGATGTCGACAAATGAGCTCTCTTCTAGTTTGTACCTTCACAGCACAGACTGGAATGGGAGCGGAGTCGGGGGAGATTTCAGTGAGGAACTTCCTAGGGAACTAGGAAAGGGAGAGTGATAATTGTGAGTCTTGTCCAGAAAAGGCAACTTTTTTGCTTTCCAGGGATCTCTGTTTTGCTAGGATGTATAACTACATTGAGATAAACTGCTTGAAGCATATGCCTGGGGCAAAGAAAAGGGTGTTTGTGGAAGAAGAAAATAACAAATACAACTGGGGAAGAAAGAAAGAACTCTGCCAAAGGCACACACTGTGCACTCCAACACTTATGATCTGTCCTGGTTTTCTAAATCAGATAATCCAACAGAATGACAGCACTGTTTGTAATACCTGGGTAATATTTTATTAATTATTAACAATTAAAATGTAAATTAAAACAACAGTTGCCTAATAAACTTTAATTTAAATAACGTAACAAAACCACAGAGTGGAAGGCAAGCATACTCACATGATTTTGTTTCATGCTCTGATAATGTCAAGTATTACCTGTAATTCAAAAGCAGTAACAGTCAAACTCAGGGTAAATATTTTGTACTCTTGCTTCTAGCAAACTTTGAATAACCAAATGTCTCCATGACAGCAAGTTAATTGGAAGAAAACAGCACTAATGGCTGCTCTAACTTAAAAAAAAAAAAAGTTGAAAAAATTTATTCCAACAGTAGGCAATTCTCCCCCATACTTTAAGCCAGGTTTTTTACTCATTTATTACTACCTAAAAGCTTTCAGTGATCACTAAATTCTCTGTTAGGTGCCATGAAATCACTTCAGACTTAGAGAAATGGTATTTATCTTTTGACAGTCTTCCCTCTATGGATAGCACGTATCTGAACTATCTTTGCCTATACCTATTAAAGACTATATACCTACCATATGGTTTTAACCCTACACTTTGGTCTGCTGAGCTCTTTGACCCATTGTCTCTGTGTCCACTGTTCTTAGCTCAAAGATCAGAATTCCTCAGCTGAGCTGGGGAGATCCTCCTTTTTCTTTGGGAAGTATGCTGTAGCTGACTGCTCCCAGCTCCTGTCATCTCCCTTCACCAGATCAAAGAGCCTGCCTCTAGCAACAACAAAGAGTTGGTTAGGGGCATCACCTCTCAGCAACAATGCACTTGCCACTAAAACTGCAGGAGGGACTCGCCTCTAACCTAAAGACACAAGAGAATCTCAAAATATAGGTTAGGGCTCTCTATAGCCAAGGGTAAGGATTTAACATCGTTACTAAGGAAGAACTTATGACCCAGGTTTAAAATGCTATGAAACCATACTCCTGACGCACATATTCACTTCCTCGTTTGTTTAATAGCCTTTTCCTTCTCTCTCTGTTCCTATGTAATTCAAGGATCCAAACGCTGAATAAAGTAGTCATTATGTTGAATGAGAAAGTTAAGATGCAAAGTTACCTCTGCATTCAACTCTTTGCAGCTCCTTAAAAAACAGTTTTATCAGTTTGGAATATTGATGAGGACTGCCATCTGGCTGAGAGCAGGAGTGGCTATCATATGTATAATGCACTGCATAATTAAGAAGACAATGATAAACAGGTCCTTGATCATGCACAGCAAAATTTGGTGAGGCCATGAAGTTACTGTGCCTAAATGAGCATCTATTTGCATTATAAGATTGCCTTAGTTGTACCGTATATCAAGGGCCATTCGCTGTCAGCATAAAGTGTTCTCAGCTCCTTATGTTTATTTCTGCCAATTCTTAAGCACTGACCAAGGACTGATTAGGCTAAAACAAGTACATATTAAATATGATACAATTACCTATATATATTTAAATTCTCTGAGACATGTAACCTGTACAGATCCCAAAACCAGATTTTTTCAGCACAATAAGGAGTGGCACTACAAAGCAAGAGGAGCAGAAATTTCTTAGAGCAGTCAGGACACCTGGCCTGAAGTAAAGTATTACAGAGACAGTACATAAGAGAGCACAGGAAGAGGCCATCCTCTGCCTTTCAACTTACACTTTTCCGGTACTTTCTCTTCTGGTTATTCACTGTGCAAATTACGTCATTCAATATGCACTATGTATTAACATAATCCTTAAACTTGGCTCTTGAGAAGGGGCGGGGGGGGGAGGAAGAGGAGGAAAGTAAGCTAAGAAGTAACACATAGCAATTCCATAGCCATATAATTTATTGGCAGAACAGGGATTTGAATTTCGCTCTCCCACAATGCCACCACATAATCAGCCTATGAACTAGTCTGAGACAGGCTTATCCCAATCTTTCCTGTTAGAGCTGTTCCACTGCATAAGCCGAATATTAACTAGAGCAAGAATTTGAACAAAGGTTTGCAGACAGCTGAGCATCAAAACCACATCGTCTGAATCCATCTCTCTCCCTAATAGCTGCGAAACCTTTCATCTGTAACATCTGTATTCTTATACAATGCTTAAGGTTTAATGAATCAGAATTTCCGATAAAGCCAGTTAAACCAGAATTCCTGACCAGATCTGACACGCGACCTACATTTCTCTAGAGACCTAAAACATCCAGGGGCACTTTTTTTGTAATGCCTAATGCAATTTCAGAGTCTGATTAAATGAGGTAGAAACTAAATACATGCCCCGGTTTGATTTAGCATTTACAGACTGCATTTCAGCAACATGTCATACAACTCTATTTTAACAAGCTAATTAATTTCCACTACGTAAATTATTGTAAAAATACAGGGTTCTGAGGAGGAACTGTAATTGAGCTTATTTTTAATAGGGAAATGCATATACTATTTTGTAAAGAAACCAACTTACTATAACAGAAAACTTAGGGAACCCACCAACATGTAAGGGAAAGTTAAAAATTATTTAAAACTTGTTCTTTACTGAGAAATTATGGTAAGCTTTTAGTAGAAATCGCTACATGAAAGTGGAGAATGTACAGATTGAAAACCACTGTTGGTAGAGTCAATGCAAATAGACTTTGTTTTCTCTTCACACAGATTCTAACCTACAATTATCGCTCTGGATGTTTAGAAATGTTGATCAGATCTAAACCATTCATTTTTGTAATATTAGATTAATATTTTACTAGTGTATAATATCACATTAGTAGGAACTAATATATAATATTAATGTTTTATATAAGTTTATAAGATCTAAACATCTCTGTATGTTTAGAGTTGTTAATTAGAACTAATTAAACACCCTGCACGATGGTTCTAAGTATTTACAGATAAGACCAAATCCTGCTTGATGAAAAAACAATTGTGATAAAATGCTAAGTCTACATCTTTCCTAAAAACCAAATAATGAAAATAAAAAGACTGAAAATAAAACACATCTATAAAGCCCTCTAGAGGAGAGAATAGAAGGCAGAGAAAGCCTCATACCAGGGATTCAATTTCTGCTTTCAAGACGTTTGGCTATGAATCCTCTGACATTATTAAATTATTAAGATCTAATACAGTATTTAAGGAACACTTGAGGCTGTCTTTCCCTTGTCATCTTCAGCACAGAGCAAGCATAACTCTTTATGGAAGGGCATGTGCATGCTGAGCTTGCCTTTCTGAATGAGCGAAGAGTTTGCCTATTTTCCATGTACTTTGGCTCTTCTGCACAGAAACACTTCAATGCCATTAACATCTGAGGAAACCACATTTCAGTGCTGGAAGGGTACTGGAATTGGGCTGGGCAATTGCTGTAGGAAATTGAGTTATCTTGTAACGACAAAACTACAAACAAAGCAGGAGTCTCTGGTTTTGTTCCTGTTTGCCACTGAAAGTATACAAAGGACATACTGATAATTTTCTGGACAATGAATACCTGGCTGACTTCAGTTACAGACTCCGGAGACATCTCCACGCTACCTTGCCATCAAATCTGCAACCATAAAGTTAATATGTATTCTGTCTCTATTGTACAATTTAGTCTGCAATTAGTTATGATATTGTTCGATTTCACACCTGCTATCCCCCAATTCCCCTTCTCTGTTCATTTTGCTCACTCTACTCTCTATCTTTTGTTTGTTTCTTTGAAGTTCTCTGGCATTTCTCTCTGACGGGAAAAATTATTTACTACATCTACAACAGTTCTTATGACCAATTCTACTTATTTAATCATAACAGGCTTGTGGGGCTCCATAAAGTGTATCAGCTGTGGAAAGGTTCTTCAAGGTAAAAAGGCATTAGAAATTGAAACATCATTTGAATATATGTCCTACATAGTAATTAAAGATTTTCTGAACTTAGAAGAGCAGCTAGGAGTCTGTGATCACAAGTATCTCAGAAAGCCTATTAAACATCACTACTTGAAGAGTTCTTGGATCTTGCATCTCTGAATGTTTTTTGGCAAGTTAGACAGAAAAACTTCTGGGATAAGACCATGTGTCCAGGAACATGTGTAATTCTTCTTCTGAATTTCCTGCACTATCTCCAATTCTTGTCTAACTCTAAGCCTATGAGTGACCTGACTATAAACAAATCTAAATCCTCAAAAGACAATCTAGTTCAGTGCTCAGCTCACTTTCTTCAGTTTGTCCAAAACAGTAAAAAAAAAAAAAAAAAGAACCAATCCAAAACTTCAGCTCCTGTAAATCTGGCAGAACTTCCTCCAAAAACCTCTGTAAATTTCAACATTTCATTCTGGATGGATTCACCTAATTATCTTTCTACCATAGCAAATGAAAGACAACACTGTCTGATAAAAGTTGCCAGTGCTACAGATTTTTCAGCAAGATGGCACTGCCAAAGCCAAAATGGCACACTGACTTTAAAGAACACATTTGTTTCAAGAAGCTACTCATCTTTTACTGCCCCAGAACAAAGCTGATTTATAATCATACCCTAATCCTGTTAGGTTATTTGTTTTTGAGAACACGATCTGAGTATTTGCATTATTCCTCCTAGAAATTCTACCTTCCCTGCCCCTCCTTGATGTTTATGTGTGCAGAAAAAAAATGAGGTAAAATTACTAAATTTTAGGTAGCTAAATGATAGCCATAATTAATTTTCATTACCTGTTGTGGTTCAGTCTTTTCAGTTTTCAAAAAAGCTCAACCGCCAACCACCATCCCTCCCAGAAACCTGTCCTTGACTTGAGATTTGAACCTGATCTATGGCTTAATCACAAGACAGCCAAGAAACCTATTAGGAAGATCAGCAAAAGTAACATAGACATTAGGGTAAATAGTTTCTCTCAGAGTGATCATACTGAAAGCATATTCTGATGAGCACCAGGTTTGTTATGAAGAATGGTTTACCATGGCACCGTATATTTTATATAAACTCTAATAGAGAGTTCTTTCTGCAAATCATTCCTGAAAAAGAATCTTTTCATTCTTATACAATGTCTTGGAAGACAAATGTCATTATCATCTTTTGTCTGATAGTTGGCATTTTGTCATTCAGTCTTAATGAAATCTCTGGGCTAAGTCAGTTCCTCAGCTTCCATTCTTCTGGCATTTTTAGATTAGATTGTGAATAGTAGGTACAAAATACTTAACTGACATGTTTCTCTTACTTGCCTATATCAAATGATTCCAGTTGAAAAGCTATACGGCAGCATGGCTTTACATACTTGGCCTGTTTTTCTTAACAGTATCAACCTATTTCATCTGAGCCACAATAAAGCTTCCAGCGAAGACAAAATCTGTTACTCTACGTTGTATTGCACAGAACTTGCTTCTTTTCTGTTTGCTGATCTAAACCAAAACCACTGAAACTGGCTTTTTTGGCATGGCAATCCCTCAGCAGTGATGGAAGTTGAATTCTGAGATGGACTGTATTTGGAAAAATGCTAAGAAGTAGTGCTCACCGCACATTCCCTCCCTTTTTCTGTTTATGTGTTCATTTGGCTGTAGCACAAATGGGTGACCCATGAACTGAGCAAACTGCTGTTACTCAGCGTAAGCTTACCTTTGTATAGTCAGGTCTTCTTACCATCTGACACTCTTGTTAAAGCTTTTTGTTGATCCTCTGTGGTTTTAGATGTTCTGTCTGCTTGGTTTGCTTTTATTGGTCCAATTTTAAGGCTGGTTGTCTCAATCTCTCCTTTTGCTACAGTATTTTTTGATTTTGTAGGTCTTCATCTAATGTCTGACAAATGATGAATAAATGCTAGACAACCCTTGTTTTCGGTTTTTATGAGCTATAAACTTTAAGCTTTACTTCGTGGCCATATTTTCCCTAACTATAAACTTAGTTGGAACTGCTTTACAACCAGCACATGACAGTTTAAGTGACAAGGAAAATAATGTCCAGTATAGTAGTATAGCGAGCACATCATTTTCTTTGCTCTTTAATCTTAAAAAGGTTATGACTATCATTAACAAGCTAATCTTATAGAATGAGAATCATAGAACTGTCTAGGTTGGAAGGGACCCTTCAGATCGTCAAGTCCAACCATCAACCTAACACTGACAAAACCACCACTAAACCGTGTCGCTAACCACCATATCTACCTATCTTTTAAATACCTCCAGGGATGGCAACTCCACCACTTCCCTGGGCAGCCTGTTCCAATGTTTGACAACCCTTTCAGTGAAGAAATTTTTCCTTGTATCCAATCTAAATGTCCCCTAGCGCAACTTGAGGTCATTTCCTCTTATGACCTGCATTAATGTTTTATTAAGCAAATGACTGCTTGTACCACTGGGCTTAGTTCCTTCCACAATGTCCCTGAACAAGAAATGGATTACTGTCAGGTGTGTTTTCCAGAAGCAAATTAGTACTTATTGGTTCTGTTTCTCTAGAGTTTTTTAAATTCCCAATTAATCACAGCAAACATAACATAGGCAATGAGGAGGATGACTGTCACTTCCTCAGTGCCAAGAGATCCAGTATTTTTACAGAGTCAATAGTCACATTGCTCGCTAGCATATGACACCTAGTAGATGCTATCCTAAAGCACTTACAAGCTGAACAAAATTGATTCATTTGACCCAATGGTTGAGGACAACGCAATTTACTGCACTTAGAGGGGCTAAGTTACATAAAATGTGAAGACAACCTATTTTAGGTATCTTGCTGAATCAATACAAATTCCTCTACTTAGGCCAATCACCAAATGACAATACAACCATGTCCCCCCTAATCCTGACATCATAAGAGCCGCATTAGCATAGTGTAGAGATTTTTACGGAACTAAATATATAAAAATGAAGAAGAAGTAGTGATAAACAGCAGCTAATATATTTGTGAACGCTTGCCATTGAAACTAGATTCTCCCGTAAGTCTTTGGAACTATTTAGCTGCATACTCATATGAAGCCCACTTATTCTGAGTCTCTAACCACATAATATGCTGCATAAGTATTAAGTTCAACATGAATATCCAAGTATTTATGTTGTGTTTACATGTATGTATATTTATAAACACACATGAAATCTGAAATCCACATGAAATCTGGAGAGATTTAACTCTTCCAATTAATTGAAATGTTTGAAAACACGCTGATAGATTACATGCAAATAATTGTTATATCATGTTCCAAAACGCAAGTAAAGTACGTAGAGCAACTGAGATCCAAATGGAGAGCTTCCTTTCCTGTCATCTAAACTGAGACAGATGATAGTTCTAGTATTTAACCTTTAGCAGCATCTTCCAACAATCCAAGTGCTCTCAGAGCTGGGCTGCTGAATCTCAAAACTATTCTTTCACCAGATTCTCAGATCTCAGCAGACAGTGTGTATATGAAAGCCATCAGTGGCAGGCAAAAACGCTAAAGCGTATGAAGATTTTAAGGAAGCACAAACTGAACTGAACATAGTAATGAAACAAGTTATGTAAAGATTACATTCTGTTTGTATGTTCCTTTTCATAATTTAGGTCAATAAAAAAAATTCTGCTTTCATTCTTACATTAATTTGCTGCACGATTTCTTTTTGTTGCATTTGCATTGTCACAGAAGTCAGTCAGTCTTCAATCTACTAACTACAAAGAACGTGGGCCCTGCAAATAAGCAGTAAGAGTTTTAACCTCTTGCTCACAGAAATCCATGATTAAAGAACAATATTTCTGAGTTTTCATTTAGAACAGAAAATACAAAGAAATAAGGCCAGTCATAAAAAAAAAAAAAAATTATGTGGGTTACACATGGCCAAGACAAGGAAGAAGAGCTGAAAGTCAAGTTTTACCATCCTGGAAAAACACTCAGTGTATTAAAAATACCATGTGTTAAAAACTGGGACTAAAACCCCCAAACAATTTTCAAATATTATGCAAGTCAATAAACTGATCTTACACAACATTTCTAACTAAAATACTTCCTTAAAATTTTCTCAAGTTTCTGTAAGTTTAGCATGAGTGGCCGTCACTAGGAGGAGGAAGAAAGGGACACAATGCAATCAATGACTTCTCTACTTGTCTCCAGAGGGCTACCATTTCTGTCAGACGTTTCACCAATGGATGCCAATAAAACATACGTAGTCAGTCTTTGGCTCCTTGAGCTATTATGGGCCTTGCAGAAGTTCCGCTGCAGTCTGTTGATTTATGTGACTCAAATTTGGGCAGACATTTAGATGGCCCTTTGAGCAGATGGTCGTTTTTTTAACCAAACAAGAGGCATTTTCCTAGGCTTAGATTAAAACCAGGGTGACAGCCAACCTTTAATGTATCTGTTATAGCTACAGAAGCAGTATTATCTGCTTCACCTGAATAGACATGTACTGATAATAGTCCAGAACAGCCTCTTTTCTGACTTTCTCTATTTTTTTATGTCAGCTCTCTCAGACCTTAGATTTTCTGTGCACAAATCTATGATGAATTTTAGTTCCACGTGTGCAGAAAGATTCTGGGCTAACATGAAGCCCTCTTACTAGCATCACTCACAGCTATTTAAATGCATCTTTAGACAGGGCTCGAGTACTGTTCAGCACAGTTGTCCCGCTTCCCCAGGGAAGATCTTACAGTCAGCCTCTCTCACATATGGAACTTATGTAGCTTCAAGTTTCAAAGCATCTTATCAGAGTTTTGAAACAGGAAAAGCTTAAGTACATTGCCCCATCCCTGGAGGTGTTTAAGGCCATGCTGGATGGGGCTTTGAGCAACCTGCTCTAGTGGTGGTGTCCCTGCCCAGGGCAAGAGGGGTTGGAACTCAATGATCTCTAAGGTCCCTTCCAACTCTAACCATTCTATGATTCTATGATCCATGAAACCTGATGGGTTCAAATAATCATACCTTTTCCATTCTAGAAAAAAAACAGTATTTTCCCATAATTATTTCTTTTATAATATTAAATGAAACTATTTATCTATGTTTCAATATTCTTTGTACTACAAAAGAAGATCAGGCAATACTGATTTAGAAGGATACTCCATATTTAAAAGATGTATGTTTAACATTTCAGTGAGGCTGTTTGAGACAGACCTCCTTTACCATCCTTTTCCACAAGGGCTGATTTCTATTTGTATGGAAGTGAAAGGATTTTTGTGAATTTAACCAGTATTTTTTGTGTATTTAACCAGTACTATTTAACATCTTTGTTGGAGACATGGACAGTGGGATAGAGTGCACCCTCAGCAAGTTTGCTGATGACA
>JAOXNO010000002.1:5880573-5906533 GCA_028565335.1 Limnodromus scolopaceus
TGGAACTCGATGATCTTTTGAGGTCCCTTCCAACCCTAACCATTCTATGATTCTATGATTCTATGATTCTATGAATGACTTAATTTGGGAAAGAACAACTCATCTGTTACGTGACAGACTGGTAGGCTCATGTCCTGTTCTGCTGTTCCTTTTCCTTTTTCTCCCAATTACAAAGAAACAAATACAGAGTGAGAGTCAGATGATGTATGTCATGTTGTGTTTTGAAATGAATAAGCATTACATTTAAACATTCACACTGCTTCGGCACATTCTACAGGACCAGTTTCATAAAGAAACCATGGATTTCATCAGTGCAGAAACTGTAACACTTCCAAAACTCTTAATCTCAAACTCCTATTTCACCTCAATGATAGCCATAATTCAATCTTTTCTCTGCCTCCAGAAGATACCCTAGGCATATTCAAAACCAAAACCGAGCTACAGCAAGAAATCATATTCACCAACATGTCGCCTACTTGAAATGCTGACTCAGTCTAATCATCCACCCCTCTTCAGTTACTTTTCCAAAATCCAGATAGTGACTGGAGATGAGATTTCCTAGTTTGTGAGTAGGTGATTTAACATATTAACAAACAGTAATACACAGAGGGCTTTGAAAAAAAATTACACTTAAACACTGGCAGGACAGCTCCATGGTTAGCTATGTGAATATTGGAACAAGGACGGCAAAAAGATGAGAGCATCTCAGTGAACATTAAGTCAGTAGGGAAGTAGAAAGATTGCAAATCCGAGTATGCAAAAAAGCAACAAAAGAAAACAGAACTCACAAGGTACATATATGATCTTATTTGAGAACTTAAGAGTCTGAAGACTCTAAGTCTGCTCCAGTCCCAAAACATAAACCAGAGAGCCTGGTGCATGGACACAGTAGCTGGCTATCGTTTCTTGACGAAGAATGCTTATATCTGATAAAGCAAAAGCCCCACGTACAGATGAAAGCTGCTAACACCACCATCAAAGCTGGTTTTAATAACAACAACTTTCTAGAATTAAAAGCTGCAGACAGGCATATTTTTCAAAATATATGGAAAACAAATTTCTATGGAATGCTTAGCATGCAAGTTGTCAAAGATTCCATCCCAGAGAAAGAAGATATTTTTTTCCCCCCAGCTTCCATGTTTTTTCCCAGAACTACGCCACACATAATCATTTCCAGAAAAAACACTCCTCAAGCATGCAATGAAAAGGATGAAATCCCTTAACAGAAAAGCTGAACATATAAACATATGGAAAACATAATTAGTAAACAACTCACAAGATGAAGTTTGTCCTCATTAAGCATTTGCTGAATAACGGAGGAGAACAAAACTGTAAAATTCGAAGTCTGTTGCAAAGCAGTTTGCAAACAAAATAAAAGGCTTAAACCACTGTAGCAAGTGGTTTGCAATGAACTGTTTGCCTCCATAATACATCTTGATAAACCAACTTCTCTCTTTACCCATTTTGAAAGTTATTTCAGAACAGTATTTGAAAGTAACAATTTTGTTCTTTCTGCTCATCAGAACTTGCTTTGTAAACACCCTGCTTTCTATGCTTCTTATTAGGTGCACATTTGCCCTTCATCAGTAGCACAGTATCTATACTTCTGATTTGGTAAGACACTTCCCACAGAGGAAAGCAAGCAAACGCACACTTAACTAACTCCACCGAAATAAACCTAAGAATTTAAAACTAAGCATTTGTGTAAACATCATCTTAAATAAAAACTGACATAATCCTGTATATCCATGTTATGAAGAACTAGGATCTAAAGGCCTGTCATTACATAAACACAATCTTCAAATTCATTAACTCTTATCTATAAAGACATTTTATGAAAACGAATAAACAGCCAAAATTTTTCTACACAGATTAACTCGGTGAATATCTTTGCCATTTCAAACATTTTATATTTGGAAGAAGAGACTAGGTAATATGGGCTTTTGTTGTTGTTTTAACAGAACTTAAAATGGCTTCCTGAAAAGTATTCCCTTGGGATTTTGCACAAAGCAATCCTCAGATGATCATTTATCTCTTTTGCTGGAAATACACTATTTGCTACACTTTCTCTGGAAATGAGTAAGTATCTTCCTTCAGAAGTAACAGGCTTTGTAATTCTTTAAGAAATCAACTTATTTTCAGGTGGATAACACACAGAGGTTCATGAGGGCTTTTGCGGTGAGAAGGCAGCCTGTCTGCACAGTAATGGACTAATCTACTCTGCTGCAGTGCAGTTTCCTAAACTGACATCCCTATAAAGTCTGTTCTCACAGCTAATGAGATAGGATTATGCAGCTCTGCATTTATTAACAGCAGACAATTGTATTTCATATGCTGAATTTTCATCCATAAATTTGATATCCAAGTGTTCCATAACAAATTGACAGCCTCTCAATTTTGCAGGCTTTTTTAGCATCTTTTGTTACAATTTGTATTTGCATAAAACGGTTTATTCAATTTGACACCCTGACAGTTAAAAAACACATATTCCCTATTAGAAGAACAGGATTTAGCACACTGACAGTATCCTTGATCTTTTTTGCCCTTTTCCTGTAACATATCATTGTTACTGTGGCTTTTTGATTCCTTTACATTGCATGTTGTTGAAAAGTAGATTCTTGGATCACGTTGTGTGGAAATCTATGCAAGAAGTGTATTTGACAGGCAACATTCGTGCTTTTTACTCAAATGGGGCCTCATAAACAGGAAAGGTTGTGTATGTATACGAACAGACAGTCATTTATACTTTTAAGATGCCTATCCAATCATAGCTGGGATCTTACAGAAGTAGGAGTGGTGTGTATAACAAAAATAAGCACAGAATATTAACTGTAACAGAAGAATGTTTTATTGGTTTTATTACTACAGTAACAAGAGGAACTAATGTTCTCGTACAGCATGACCATTAGCCTGTTCCTAGGTTCACAGTTTGAAAGGATACAAAGAAAATCCTGTTCAGGTGAAAGTACAGGACAAAGCACTGTCTGGAAAAATTTCCAAGGACACTGAAATCAGTCCATGATTCAGAGATAGCACCCAAGCCTCATTAGAAAGACAAGTCACCCTAACTTATTCACCTGTTGGCCTAAAATATTTATATGACCCCTTATCTAGTGGTTCTAAGAGAAACTCATGAAAACGGGATGAGTACTTTAGATAACCTACAAAGTTAATGTTTGGAAAAACAGTAACTATTTTGACACTAAAATGATAAGGGTCATACAGCAGGAAGGAACCCTATTAGTTAGGCCATCTCCTAAACTCAAGGTAGGTTTAGCAGTTCCTGGTCATTATTGCTAGACATTGTCTTCACTTTTTAAAACTCTCCTATTATGGATACTGTACTGTCTCTGCAAGTGAATCCATTAGAAGGACTTCTGTATCCTCTCAAGATAAGAGCTTTGATCTCTATCCTGAAGTCTTTACTCCTGAGATTTAAGTTCATGCTTCTTGACATAAGCACTACAGAGATGTGGAACAGCTGGTGCCTTTTCAGCTAGAAACAGTCTTTTAAATACCTGGAGATATTTAAGTTCTCCTGTGCTTTCCTCCACCTTCTTATGTCTTTTTTCCTTAGGCTAAAGAAACTCCATTAACTATCTTTGAAGAACTACAAACAATGCAGGCAGAGAGAACTATTCATATGCTCTCCTCTGGACCCTCTTTCCTATTGGTTTGCAACCATTCTGATACTATTTTTTCCTCAAACTGGGAGTACAACTCTAAGCCAAGTTAGAAGGAATATTGTATGTATCTTGTGTCTTACAAATGCTATCATTATGTACATAATGCAGCAGAACAGCACAGTATTTCTGACTGCTCTACAGCCTGGGAACTTCAACTACCAGATCCTTTTGTTTATGTGCTTGACAAATTCCAACTGCAATGTACACTTCTGACGGAACTGTGGCTTTGATTTTTAGACCATTTCTTCAATTTATCATGACTTTTTTTCAGTTACAAAACTTCCCTCCAACCTGTGCTGTTCCTCCCAGCTGCATACTACTGTCAAATATAATAAGTATACTTTCTACTCCATTATTTGAACCACTAATGAAGATACAGAGCCATACAAACCTCTGGACAGTCCCCCTGGAAGACATGACTGATTCCAATTCAGCAGCGTATCATTGACAGCTACTCTCTGTGAAGAGTATCCAGCCAGGTTTGCATAAATTCTGCAATAGTTTTTCAAGACTGTTATAAGAACAAAAAATCAACTTACATCAAAGACTTACTAAATTCAAAATAATATAAAGGGAGGGAGGCAAGTACAGGCGCAAAATGAATAAAATTAGATATTCCACATACTTTTGTGGACTTGAAAGATGTGTGAAGCCTATAAATTGTATGTCAACCAGGCAATCTTAGAACAGAAGGTGTCATGTCTGAGGGTGTATTTGTTTAAGAGAAAAGGCTGCTTCTACAGCTTCAGACCTTATGTTGTCATTTGTCTTATTCTTGCTAAGACAAAGTAGTTGAAAGTAAAACGAAAAAGTATCAGACTTTTGCTTTCTTCATACTTATTAGTTATAAAGATGGTCATATCTGCATCTTATGATTTCTACTGCACCAACAGCACAAGCATTTTCTGGGAAAACTTTAACAGCTTACATGGGACTACATAAGAGAAAATTAAAGAATGTACATTTTACTGGTCTAGCTTTGTCCAAAGAGCACTTTCTTTCACACAGTTGTAGAAAACCGGATTTGGAGCACACAACTTCCTATACATCAACAACCAAACAAGATCAAAGCAAAATCTTATCTTCTGAATGACCTGTGTTACCTTTCAAAGCTTGATATTAATTTAGTTTTAAATGGAAGTGAAAAACAATAAGCTTTACTGAAATTCCCAAATTTATCAAAATAAAGCTTCCATGCTGCAAACACCTACATGGGTGTAAACTCAAGATGTGAACAAGGTTATCATTTTTAATAGGATTGTAAATATACCTGAAGTAAAGCATATGAAATACTATTTGAAGGCTTAAATAACTCAGGTGGTTAATTTATGATCTTGTTGAACCAATATAAATTTGGGCTGCTGCCAAATGAGGCAGTCCTACTGTCAGCTTCTGACTCTAATTGTACTCTAGAGGTTTGTCTGGTTGGATCTGTGGTGCCTGATGACTTGGAGTCAAATCAGTGCCATGAACTGATTGTACAACTACAAAAGTATCAGCAGGAGAGAGACAGCAAAAAGGCTAGACAGTCCCGTTCCGCAGCAACCTTACTGTATATTTATTTCAAGTAATCATGGAACTGCAACCACACCTTATTTGACTTTGGTTGAGCATTTTTTTCCAAAATGTGAATAAAAAGATACAGTAAAATATTACTCAAAACAAAGTACCATGTTATAGAAACAAAATGGTTTTTACTCTTTCTTTACCTTCCAAGTTATTAATTTTTTCTAATCTGTTTGCATTTTGAAGTGATTTATGTTGCATTACCTAATCTAAAAATTATATTGAAGAGCACACAAGTGAAAAGATCAGTATAAGTACACTCTCAAAAGATAAGCGATGAAGATTAAAAGTACTGTGTTTTAAAAAAATTAATATAAACATGAATCAAGAAATAAAAAAATCACTGAAGTAAAACATAACCTGAACTGTGACTATAACGTCTCATTCAAGTAACTGCAAAATGTTCAAGTATTCTACTTTTGCCTGGCAAAAATATTTATGGAATGGCTTAAATCCTATCAGTATTAATAAATACTGCCCATAATATTGATCTAAGATAAAGAAGTGGTTTCACATTATTAAGAAAATAAAGAAGGCAGCACACATTTAAAAGATTGAAATTCCAAGTGACAACTCTTTATTTTTGCTGTTACTTTCCTCTACACCTCTCTCTCTACAGGGAGTTCCAGTGAGATATGCAAGATCTGTCTAGGATTACAGTACTTTTAAGCTGAATTGAAGATAAAACAAAGTTTTAACAGCTGCTCAAGGCCAATCATTGAAGCAATAATCTTACAGGAGAGAGAAGAATTACTTCAAGAACCTCATGTGTCACTAAGCTCTGCTGAGCACAATAACCAGTAAGGCGTGTATTAAAATTATCAGACACCTTTAGTAAACCTCCTCTCTCTCCCATTCTGTCCCCATTGTGACTACTTTAAATGGAACTGAAACATATTTGTACCTTCATAGAAGTACAAATGTTCTTTCTTTCTCTTACACATAACTTGTTTTTCTAATAAAATAGGCCCAGGATCTATAAACTTTATTACTCCTTTCTAGACCATTCCCTCATTTCTCAATGGACAATGTAATAGAAGTCTGTGGTAGCCTTCTCAGCACTTTATTAACCATCCTCCTGATCTGTAAAACACTTCATGTGCTCTAATTTAACTCAATCCTGCACGCTTTAATTTAGGATTAGATTATCCATCACAATCCTGCCTGGAAGAAGAGTGGTGCAGTTGTGAATACTTACAAAACAATAGCAAAAGGTAATTATTTTCCATCAGTCTCATTATTTCCCATTTCAAATACCAAAGCCGTAAAAATTACTTGCTCTGCCTCTGGGTCCTGTTTCACCCTCTGTTTTCGTTGTGTGCAAATCTAAATAATTTGCTCTTTTTTCATCCTTACATGTTCTTCACATAAGTCACCCCAGCACTGATCTTTGACAGACTCTACATAGGGTCAGAAACCAGACTGAAGGGTAAACCTTCAACACCTCTATAAGAGGGGAAGAGAAAGAAGAATAAAAACAAACCAAGCAAACTTAAGTTTAAGAACAGATTTAATGCATGGACCTAGCAGAATTAGAGAAGAAACACAGGGGTCCAGGATCAGCCAATAAACCGAATTCAGGTTGCAACTTGACAGGAGGCTAGACTGCTAATAACTCCCACCTCCTCACAAAGCATTGTGCTCCATGCAATGCAAAAACACACACAAACACAAAAAACTATAGAGGGAGGAGGGAAATAGGGGAAAAGGAAAAGCAGAAAAAGAGAAATTCCTCACTTCTAAGGTCCTGAGTAGGAAGTTCACTTGCCTCCACACACAGAAAGCCGCTGCTTCTCTTGCTAATGGCCTGGTCTGCTTTATCAGCTTCTGAGTCTGGATCAGTGCAAGAAATGTCTTATATAAACTACAGCAGAGAAGGGGCACTCAGCTTGCACAGGCCCACCACTCCTTTCACATGATATAGATCAAAACTCTTCCCACTTAGCTTAGTGAGGCATTTGGCCCTGACTTCATCCTTTCAGGTTTTACTGATGATCAAACTTTTATTTACTACCTTTTTCGTTCCCTCTGCACCATCTCTTTTATTTAATTATTTTTGCCGTCCTCACTTCCTCCCTAAGTGTAAATTCCTCAAGGGACCTGCATGCTACCCTAGCTGCTACTCTTTCTTCTTTCTTTACTTCCCCACCTTTCAGATCACTGCTTTCTCTTTTAAGAATCTTACTCTTTTTTTTCCCCGAAGTTACTGATAATACCGTTTTCACTGAATAATACAGGCAGCATACATAATATCATACATTTTCACAGAGGTGTATGTTTAAATGTTAAATGTATGTTTAAAGCTTTACTGAATGCTTTTACTGATTACTAAATGCTATACTAAATTTTAAAATCAAGACTATAACAGTTAAATACTGATAACCTCACTGACCTCTATCAGGCAGAGGAAAATAAAGCTGCCATTCTTTGTCATAAGTGAACACAGTTAACTGTTTCTTAGGTGAGTTCAAAATACTATATACAATGTGTGCATTCATCCACAACCAATGCTGACTCAAGACTTAAACAACTACCAAGTAAAAATATGAACATCACTTTTGATTTAGATCTAGTATAGCTATTAAATTACTTTGAAACTGATGACAGTGAGCTGTTTCAGAATGAGAAACTGAATCAAGTCATTACAAAAACAGCTTACCAAAGCACAACTCAGTGCTGTCCTCTCTTCTCTTCCTCCTTAGTCTATGTGGATATATAGGCTATCAGAACAGAAGAACAATAGGCAATGAGAAAAAAATTCAGTTATTTCATAGCAAAACACTGTGTCACTGAATGAAGAAGCATCAACCTCCAGACAAGTACAATTTTGAACCCTCAAAACGATGAGCTGCTCTTTCAGGAATATGTGACACATTTTCCTTCTACGTGATGTTTAAAATAGGGAAACTAGGTCTTTATGGGAAAAGTTCTTACTTCAGTGAAGAGATTGTTTTAGATACGTGTATATGGACCAGTTAACACACTTTCTAAAGCCACAACTTCTCATACTTCACAAAGCACCCAAGCTCTAGTTCACTTGAAATTTAAGATTCAGAACTTTGTCTCCAGCCTCTTCAAAACATCGGCCACAGCACACTACAAGATGTGGAAGAACGGAAGATCTACACAAGGAATTCTCAGCAAGAACATCCCTTAATCAAATTGTGCACATGGGTAAGTTAAAAAGCTGAACACGAGATACTCCATCACCATTCTAAACTACTTTGTCTACCTTTATAAAAAAAATGATGCTCTCTATACTGGCTTCTTAAACATGCTATGCCAACACTCTCTGTCTCTTCAGCGGCATTCAAAATCAAAATGTTATAATAATCCCATATTAAAATAAAGATAAGAAATTAAAATACATTGAATTAATAAAATAAAATCATAATTGAGCAACAATAAATAAGTAGGATAGATGCACCCTGGAATTACTTAGTCAAAAGTTTTCAAAACTAGTAACCTGAAGTGGCCAAGAAAACCTCGTAGAGTATGACTGCTGAAAAAAACGTTTGCTCTTGGTGGAAGTGGCATTGATTGACTAGGCTTAAACAGCATATCAATGAAATCCTACATTTATTTCAAAAATCAAAAAAATGTGTTGTGTGCACAGTTTAATGCATGTGGTCTGAACGCAAATTTGTTTTGCTTAAAAAATGAGCTTGAGATCTGACCGCCACAGCAGTCAGACTTGTTTCTACTTTCAAAGACTTTGAAACTTCATTCAGTAAGTAAATGCCTACTATCTCTTCACAGACACCTTGTTAAATTAAGTCAAAAAGTATAAATCAACTAATCTTGACTAAGAGTTTCGAGAATTTTCTGATTTCCCAATAGTATTATCCAGTGACTGCTTCTAAAACAGACAGTGGTTAGATGGATGTCAGTGCCAAATAAAGAAAGGTAGATAAGTAACAGTTTCAAAAGGGCAGACTGATGGGAAGTTCAAATGATGATAACTGCTCATGTACATTTCTGAAAGAAGAAATTTTTGAAGAGCAGAAGAGTTTCCTTTCACAGTGTTTTAACAAAAGGGATCAAGTAAAACAAAATACACCATGGTATTGCACACATGGGGGAGAAAGACTTAAAAGTTATCCGAGTTTTAGGAATTTAGTTCGACAATTAAATCTGTCAACAACTTCCAATGGAATAGGCACAGCGACTGATATTTTATCAATCAAGAAAAAATTAAACATTTTTATCTCTCAATTTCTCTAACATTTTATGCGAAGAGGAAATTTTTCAAAGTACTGTCTATATCAAGGGCGCATGTATGAGCATGTATGCTGAAGGGAAGCACAAGAGCTCATGGACAGCACCAGGAACAGCCAAATCAGCTGAGCAAGCCAAGTGACTGAGATAGCTGTGAAGAAATTGTGGGCGCACAAGCGAATGTGCCATTGCAATTGTGTCTGCGTGGTCTTGTGGTAGTTTCTTACCTGGGGATCAAAACTCAACAGAAAAAGAGAAGTTTTCAACTAGCAAATAGTTGAATAAAGTTGTCAATAAAGACAAGGAAAAACTGATGAAAATAGCTTAAATAAAAAAGGGATCAATACAGCAATATATTATGTCTGAAATCACAAACTATATAAATTTCCGTTCAACATTAGAAATTTATCTGACCATCTAATTGCCAGATTCTCTCTCATGAATGAAGGTGTGAAAGAATTCATCTTACAAGTATGGTTCCTGTACAAAACTTTAACATAAAAATCACAGCTGAATTATGACGTAGCTACAGAAACGTTCAAGGTACGTGCATATGGGTATCACCGAAGATTTTTTTCAGTGTTCTCAGGTCACTGCTGACCCATACCATAACTCAAGAGAGACAGTTTTGTGGAAAATAGGCAAGAATTAGATCACATGCAATTTGGAAAGACTCAGCAGAAAGTCTACCAACCTACGTGGCAAAACTTTTACCAACTTCTGATCTATAGCTCTCTCTACAGAGAATAAAAGACCATTTGTATTACTTTTATCTGGATTCTCTCAACAATGTTTAAAACTTGGTTTTCTTGATGTCAACAGACTGTACTAGAGAACAGTCAATATCTATAATAGGAGCAGTATTTGCAAAAGCTTTTGATTGGTGAGTAACTCACAACAGAGTTCAGGTGGTACTACTTTCTCTTGGTGTACTTCAGTCCAAATTCAGTATTATAAAAATTACCTTATTTTGACCAGTTTTGCTAAAAATTTATGTGTCTTCTTGAGGCATGAGATTCTAATTTCATTGCCCTATTATTCATTGAAGAACCTTATGAGGAGAAAATATGGTTTTGATAACTGCATCTGTGTATAACTTACTTTATTGGGTCCCATCCTCTCTGTCTCCAGATAATCCACACAGAATAACTGTCTGCTATTGCTACCAGCTGAAGGTGTTTAGATAACTAAATATATAGCCAGGTGCCGTACTAAGATTTCTAAATGCACTTGGTTACAACTTTAGATGAAAAATTACCCTTAAAAATTGTGATACAGTACAATAAGGGATAGCGTTGTCTGCCTTTGAGTATTCACGTTACTAGCTCAGTTTCTGCTAACGAGAATCTGTCCTTCGGTTGTTAAAAGGCAGAGATGCTTTATTTTGACACATGCAGATAAATAAAAAAAGGAAATGGTTATTTTTAAATTAAATACTCATCTATCGAACATCGCAGAATGTTGAATATCTGCTTCTGAATATTGTGTAAGCACATGCTGTATGTAGCATGCTGGTTTTTATACCTTTTGTTTGTTCCTCTGTGTTTTTTCTCCTAACGTGAGTAAAGATACCAAGTTCTAAAGTAGAGACAATGGGAACTCTGGTTCTGTGGTGAGATTCAGTAAGAATCTCTAACACTGAGTTACTAAAAGACAGGCCTCTGCCTTCAGTTCTTTCTCATTATCAACAAATGCTAAGATAGGCTGAGTTACCACACCTCTAATGGTTTTCAGAACAAACTGCATAGTCTGTACACACCCAAGCTATAAATCTCAGCTAGCAGACATTTGTTTGAAATCCATGAGAGTTGTCTTTTGTCCAATAATGTCTTCTAACCAGCAGTATTTGTATTTCATTATAAGTTTACAGCACTTACTAGTGATACTGTGCAAGTATACTGTTTCTCTTGAAAAGAACAACTTCTAAATGAACTAATAATCATTAAGCAATAATTACCAAGTAAAAAAAAAAAGAGAAATAAAAGCAATATTATTTTTTCAAATTGCCACTTTCAGAAATAGGAATGGATAAAGTAATAAAATGGCCTTATGAAGTCATCTTGCTGGAAGTATTGGGCCCAAGTGTTTGAAATCTTTATTCCACCAGAGCAGTGAAATGCTGGAGCAGTAACCTGGCAATTTGCCATTCACCTGCACTCTCATGAATCATTAATCTGAACTTCTGAAATGTCCTCTATTAGAAATGCCTGTCCCTTGGAGCCATTTATGGATTCAGAGAAAATGAGTTATGATTATGAGTAACAGAGTGAAGAAAGACTGGAAGAACATGGTAAATTGAAACAAAGGACTGAGTCAACACTGGGGAAAAAAAAAAAAAAGACTAATATTGGAACTAAGAACTCAAAGAAGAAAGAAATACTAAATAGGACAAAACGTCTAAGCATGTAAAGAACAGAGGAAACTAATGTCAATTAACAGAACTGTCCCAACAATTATTAAACTGATTCTATGGAAACTTTGCTTCAGAATAAGGAACCCCTCTGGATACTGACCTAATCCAAGGACAAAATTAAAAACAGTGTATTAGCCTCAGCCAGGCCATGCTTGAACTCAGTAACTAATGTTAATGGAGCTTTGAAATCTAAAATCTATCCGAATAAAAAAATATATACTCAAGCTAATGCAGCACATGGCTCACTCCTCAAGAACTCTGAAATTCCATTCAGTTATCTCTTTGTTGTTGTTAAGGAGAAGCACTTTCCATCTCAGTTATATTTCATTATCACCCTCTTTCCAGTAGCTGAAGTCCCTTGCATTAAACAAAAATACCAGAAGACTGTAGAAAGAGAAAATAACTTGCCAAAGAAATCTTACAAATATTTTACTAGGGCATATTTTAATCTCTTGCTAGCATTCTTTATGTAGGATTTTTGTAACATACTGCACTTGATTAGAGGCCTTGTCAGTTCATTAACATTTTATCAGATTAAAGGAATTTTCTCCCTTCTGCTAAAATCTTACACTGCTAAAATTCGATTGTACTGGAGCAAAAATTAGGTATGTTAAAACTGCATTAAAGTAACTAACTACTGACAGCCTGCTTTATTCACTTATTGTTGCACACCATTTTCTAACCAAATTCAACTTGGAGAAAAATTGGAATATTTACCTATCCTTACACCAGATAAAAGCTGTCTGGCAATTACTGACTGCACTGGATTTAAACCTTTTTGTGCCTGTTAGTAACTGTTGTATTTCTGTTTTATCTAGACAAATTTTCTGTTTCTTGGAACTTCTAAAGTTGCACTGAAACATGGAATGGTACATGACACAACCAGATCTCTTTCTCTCCCCAGTATAGGTTATGACTGAACCCTTGAATTAAACCTAAACAAATTAAAGCAAGAGATAAAACCAATTACTGATTTGCACTGCAAGATGTGTTATGTTTGAAAATTCAAATTGTGTACCTAAGCAGAGGTTCTGCTAAGTACAGACACACTGTTGCCTTCAAAGTTCCTATTTCTGGGTATGACTACACTGCGAAACAGAGCACCCCTCCTAAAAACAAAGTTTTAAAGGTTAAAGGGTAATATACTTTCACTAGAAATATAACATCATCAAAAGAAGTATCTTTAGGACTTCGAAGCAAAATTTCTTCTACCATTGTATTTGCTCTAGTTTTTGTTCCTCTTCATCAACAGCCATCCCCTGCCTCCACCCTAAGAACATTCCTCTTCCTAGACTTTTTCCTCTTATCAGCCTCCCCTGTTATTTGTATATATTTCTTCGCTGTATGTTATGTGATTCTGCAAATCAGAATATTTGTAAGGTTTTTAATTCCTAATCCATTTTCCTGTCCCTTCACTTTTCTAGGCCTGTATCTACTAGCTACTGGATTTGCTCTTTGTTCACTATAGAAAAATGTAATTCTACATACCTTCCTTACAAACTAAATAAGTACTTTTAAGACTCATTTACCTGAAGATAAATTTTGATAACCTTAATATGTAAAAATATCACACTTTTCTAGTAAGATTCAAACGCTTCTAAAAACCACTTTCTATTCATCTGGATTTTACACTACAATCACAAATTCACAAACTAACATATATTCCTTTCATTTTCTACAGCCAGATGGAGTTGTTTCCCATGTACTTATTTAATGAATTTCACTGTTAATTAGAATAGTTTGCCAGTAGTGATCAATAAACGTTCTGCATATTTACAGAGCAAGCATTCTGAGGAACAGTCACAGACTAAATGGACAGAGGGAGGGAAGAGACTATAAGATTTTATTAGCTTAATTAGAAACAGTTTCACAACCTTCACTAGTACCTAGTGATCTACTTCCCCCTCAACCCTCCCAGTAACTATCCCACCCTTGTAAGCAAAGATCACTTTAATTAAAGCAATTTTTTGAATTTTATAACAGACACATAAGGACTTGTGGTTTGGGGGGAGTTCAGAATCCAAATCAAAGTCAGAAACATACGTAATCCCTACGTTAGCAGCAGGAAAAACTCTAAATACAAGAAGCTCCAGCTGTAGCATGCTATAAAAAATTTGACTGGGATCCAAATTTCACATTTTCCACTATTTCTTTTTAATGGAACAATCAAAACTCAGAAGGAAGTCTCAAGCAGTGACTGCAATAAGTGCCTGGACATACTGCATGGAAAGCACAAGTGATACAGGATCTTTGATGTGCTCAGATTGTGAATTTGCTGGGTATATGTAAATCAAGTGTACTATACTGGCTCAGCAGGACTGTTGTACACATATCAAATCCTACACATCTTAGCCTGTTACTTGTAAGAGATCTGTGATTTTCTCAGCTTGACCATCTTCACATACTCTGACCAAATTGAAACAGACTGGCCGTAACAACCAACATTGTTAAACTCCTAAGTGGGATGATGGCCAGAGAAGATCTTACTGCAGATGGCTAAGTAGTTCAGGTGGGTTCAAAACTACTGGCATTATGAAGTGGTCAAATACCTAATTACTGTTTGCTTGCGTGCATGATGCAAATTATAAACAATTTTATAAGAATTGTTTAATTCAATGACCAAAGCTACTGGACAAATGGCACTCCTGTGACTGTGACAGAAAAGTGCAGGATTTTACACCAGAAGCTACAAACATTCAGAACTGAGAATTTTCTTCAAATGGCAGGGCTCAAGGCCCAGGGCATATAACAAGCTGACCTGATTATATCTGGTTTTGTCATTGCAAACAGGAAAGCTGCAGAAACACTAAGAAATTCAAAGGAAACTAAATTACACAATAGGACATTTTCTAATTCTGGGAAACAATATGCTAATTCATAGATCAAATGTTTATTTCATCCAGCCACTCAAAATAGTACGTGCAAGTTTCTTCCCATAAGCAGTTCAAGGAGACTGAGTTATTCACAATAAGGGAAATCAGTACTCTTATCACCCATGCTTTAGAATCATGTCTTTATGCTCAATTAGCAATCTGCAATTCTTACATCAAGATAAGCAATTTAATCCTGTATGATGTTTCCAGATTTTCATATCCATTCTCATCGCTGCATCCTGTAACTACTCTGGTCACAATTTCTACACCGCATGCACTTTGACCCGATTGCTTATATGGTATTTTGCATGACAAGAAAGCATCTGCATTAGTAGCCATCTACTATCACAACTGGATTAGAAACAGAAAAGAAATAAGTGACTTTGGGAAAGCAGGAATTAAAAAAAACCACCACACTTCCTCCTTCTTCTCAACGTTAATATGAAACTGCATTTTGAGAATGAACTGCCACTTACTAACACGAAGCTTGTGAATTCCTAAGTGTAGCATGATTGTTCATTTTCTCAATGCAGAAAGTTGCCTTAAGTCTATTTCTTTGCATTGAAAGAATAACTTATAAATAATAATTTATATAACTACGACCTACTGCAAACTACTTAGAAAAAATAATTCTATAGCTTAAGTTTTTTATTCTCAAACCTTTTATTTGGCTTCACTTAATTCACATCAAGCTCAGACTCCACTCCAAATTGTATACTGCAAGTTTCATACTGAGTATAAAGTACAAACCTGCAAAGCTGTCCTCAAGCCATGAGCCTTTCAGTTACTGCAGCTGGTGCAAATGGCACATAAGATGTGCTGGACACCCTTTAGCTCACTATCAAGGAAGAGCAAAATAAAATTTAAACCAGCATTAGCTCTACTTCCTCAAAGAACAGAAATTTGATATCCAAAGCATTGTTTCTAGCAAGTAATTTAATTCTTCACAAAAAATAAACCTTCAGCTGAGTATTTTATTTTTTTTCTTCCAGTAAACCTCAATGTCCTGAAATTCAGTCCACATGGAGTGCAATATAAGTCTTTTTTTATTTACTAGTTATTTTTAATACATATTTTTAATACCTCAGAAATAAGAAAAGATTAAAAAAGGGCATACAAAACATAGATTTGAAGGAGACTGTTCTCAGTAAATGATCAGACATTAACAGCAAATAATAGTGTAGTAATTTCTGAGCCACACTTGTATCTCTCAGCTAACTTTAAGGAGGTCACTATTAAGATCCGAGGGTGTAATATTCATTTGAAAATAACCTGATTCTAATAAGAATTATTAGGGATAGATAATAACAAAGAAGGTAGCTGTTCCTGTTTGCTATTTTAAGTTTCAATTTGCAAGAATCAATTTGCCAACAAGAAAGTAGCTTTCCCCTTTCCACTTCATGCTTTTGAAAGCTATAATTATTTCGACCATCTAAGGTTGCTTCTATAATCACTTCAATTTCTCCAACTCAGATTATCTTTAATTTCAGAAACTGGAATGCAATTTAATTATCATTAATAGTGTTTTCAAATTAACATAATTCCTTTTTGATCCTAAGTAATCAGACACAGCCATTTCCTCCTAACTAATCTGTAATGGCTTCTGAAGTGTTCTGTTAGCCAGAAATCTGAATTAATATCTGTTTTTCTAACAGTATTAGAGGGGACTTTTAGATCTCTGTTCCCTATTGCTACAATATCTCAAAACTCTCATATTAAAACGGTAACAGTTCCATGCTGATGTACAAGTTAACTTCTTAAAATTGGTATTTTGCCTTGCCAAATCCCCAAATAAGCTCCAAAACAAACAAGCATTGTAAATTTTCAAAATAACTTCTTAACATAAAATAGAAGTTAGGTACAACAATGTCTCTCCTACTTTCCAAATATAATTCACTTTCTCCAAGCAGTCATTACCAAACAAATCACATTTTAATGGTCTATGAATTTTTTGCTTTATCCCAATATACCCCAAGATTCACATACTACATGATCGTGGATTGCCTAAGACCGTTCTGGGCAGTATCTCATCCTCAGGACAACTTTGCGTTCCTTCCTATGGTTTGGACTAAATGATACTTAACCTTCTCTAGGTTATATTGGAAATATATTCTGGGAAGTGCAGCTTCTCAGAATACCACTGTAGTTTACAGTCACTACCTACCACTAAAAAAGTAGTAAATAATTTTGTTGAAGGGATGTCAATTCGCCAGACATAACATTGATTTGTTTTCTTGATCTTATTAACATATTTATATTTCTAACAATTGCTGGTTCCTCTGGTAACGTCAGCTACTGCCATGGTAGGTTCTCCAGTTCCCTTTTGATACCTTCTTTAAAAATTATGGCCTCTAACCAAAAGTTACAACTTTTGGTCTGATTCCACGGAGTTTTTAGAAAGCATATTGACAGATCCCATTTTCAGACCTCCCTGTCTCATTGTTCACAAAAATGAACCTGACATGAATGATTTCTGCCTTTGCCTTGAATTATTTTAAACACACTCAGTGACTGAGTTTCATAAACTGGCTCCCAGGCCCCACCCTTTGCACCAGGTTTACATATACTCTGATCATAGCAGGTCCCCATTTCACACTTATTCACCTTATCACATTTGTTCAAATTTGTAAGAGTTGTGCAACAGGGCCCTGCCAAAGACCCTAATCCCGTGTAATAATTTCACGTATTTCCTAAGAAGTGATGGTAATGTTTCAGATCACAATACAACTCTATTTTCATTAAAAGACAATGTTCTCATTCAAAAATTCTGCCAAGACCACTACATGGTTGGAAACTCCGGAATGACAGTGCAAAAAGCAAAATAATACATTTTTAACTCAAACAAAGGAAATAAGGTAAAAAAATGAAAGTAAACATGCTATGATCCATCAGAAGTTGCTGCAGCGATTACTAGGAAATTAAACAAATACTAAGTAATTAAAAGCTGCAGTTTTCTCCTTCCCAAAGCACACTATCTTACATATTAAAAATAAATGGCAACATTGTAAATCTAAAAGTCTAATTTATTTACACTTACAGACAAGAAATAGCCCTCATACAAAGAAATTTCTGTAAAACTCACCGGGAAGCTTTAACTGTTTTAAAAACAGTACCTCAGCCAAAGGGGAAAGAAAATCAGTGAGTCTTAGAAAATGAATGTGCAAAGGAAGAGAATCTTAATCAGGTACGTAAACTCTTCTCGCTGCATTTATGATTTTACACAGCACTGTGGAAGACTGAAATCAAAGAGAGAGTGAGAGCGAGAGCTTTTATGACAGTGTAAGTGAGTCACCACTAGCACAGAAAAATAGGGAGGATGTTAAAAAAAAGTTTCATCCTATAGATAGGGTACTAAGATAGGTTCAGCAGTGGAGTGAGCGATCACAGCGACAAAAGGATTTTCTTGCTTACCACTACTTTACATTCTAGTAGCCAATCAGTTAAAGCAGCTGGAACAAAAAGAGGTCCAATATATGAAGTTGGTCAAAAAAAAACAGTAAGAGCTGTAACTTATGTCCCTAATAGGGATCCTATTACAGGACCATGTGAAAACATGAGAAATCAGACAAGAGCCAGTTAGCCTTCAAGGAGAAAAGATATTCAGTTGTTCACTTGTAAGATTTGCAGACTGTCATAAGGTTTTAGCAACTATCTCTTCTTACTCTTCTTTGGTCTCTTAAGAATGAAATATTGCTGCCACAGTATTTCATTTCCTCTTTCAAGTTACATGACAGAAGGAAAATTAAAAAAGTTTATACAGTGGTTACAGGAGATTCAAATGAGAATAAAGTTTCTGAAAGTTTGGGTGGTTTTTATTCCCCTAGTTAGTAAAAAATTCTGTTTAAGCCTTATTCAATATGAAATTCCATGACATAGACTATGAAGACTAGCTATCGGCCACCTTGCTAACTGAAGAAAGGTTGTAATTCCCTGTATGAGTTCAAAAATGGCATAAACAGGTACAGCACATCTTAAATGGTTTATGAACAACAGCAGAGTTATAGTTAAATATTATTAAAGTTCTGAAAAGAACTCAGGATGTATTAGAACTAACAGCTGCCTAACCCTCCTAAGACTTCTCTCTGTAGCACAATGCTAGAAACTAGAGATGCGAAGGTCAACAACCTTTCACTAGAGTTAACTGTTGGCCTGGTCCTGTTCTCGTTAACATTAAATAGCATTAGCATTGAGCTGAAGGCAAGTGTTTTCAAAAATCCAGCTCAAAGGGGTACTTTCAGAACATTTTCAAATGGGCAGCTTCTGCTTTGATATACATCTTGGAGACAAAACACTCTGCTTTATACTTCATGATGGCCCTCCGCTGGTATATAGCGGAGCCTAGAAAATTGTTTCCAAGACAGTAGCAGTCTACTTATACTTTGATAATTCCTCTTCAGATATTTTCTTTTACAAAGCATGTTACATAAACATACACAGCCAGTACACGTCTCAATCTGAGTGACTGAGAGTTGAGGTAAATCCCCAGGCACAAAGCCATTAAGAGTTATCAAGTTGCAGGTGCTTTATTTCTTGAGAGCTGTGCTCAACTGAAACAAAGTAGAAAGCAATCATGGATCCATACACAACAGTACAGTCTGAATGCCCTTTTGGGTGACACGGGAACTTAAAGCCACCTTAGGCTGCTTTTACCTACATTTTGATTCAAGAGGCTCCAGGCAGGAAGCAGGAAATTCAGAGGGAATGTAGCACACCCAAAATAGTCCTTCCTTCAGCATTCCACTACTGTGCAGACTTTCACACTTTCCACACAGTCAAGACTGCTTACTTATGCAACAAAAAACTTCCCAGTTGAAGTTTTACCTCTGCCAGTCTTGTACCTATGATAGCATCGCTTCCTTGTGTCTAGAAGGATTTACCCTGTAGCTAGCCAGTTTGCTACTCACCTTCCTTTTTTAAAAATGGATGTTTCAAATTAGAGGAAAATATCTGTTTGTTGTAATTAGTTCTACTTTATTTTGTATTTTACTGAAATGAGTAAAATTCTGGAAAGTGGAAAAATCTCAGCCAGACAGATCCATGCTTTTGTCCATTTGAAGTCCGGAGTGATCAAGGATGCAGAACTAGAGCCTCGGGGTGCAAGGACAAAGGACTGGTATCTAAGCATAAGCTCCTCCACTCTCAGAAGTGTAAGTAAAATTATCCAAAGACTTTGATATTTGGCTCAAAGGTATTTTTTGCGCATAATGATTGAATGAAGTCCTTAAACTTAACCTAAAATTCTGTGGAGATCGGAAATTTCATAAACCCATACAGTTCCAATCGAGATTCTTACCTGACCGTGTCCATTACTGTTCTGATGTCTCCCCCACCCCGATGTGACTGCTTTACTATTTTTAAGAACATATTGCTTTCCTGGACAGATGATTGTTTCTTGCTTAATTTTATCATTAGGCTATTGTCCACCTACTGTTCATTAGCAATCTTACAGTGCTATACATTAGTGCTATATACATCTTTGAATACACATTAGGTAGCAGCTGCACTGCAGCATGTTGGCATGTTTTCCCCTCTATTTGCTGTAGTTTCCTTTGACATGAATAGCACTGGTTACCACGGCCACAATATCAAATCATAAACCAATCTTCAGGGTTAAGAAAAAATGGTTTGGTAAGGTACCACACCACAAAAATAGTATGACCATATTTACTTCTGGATTTACCTGCTAATTCTAAAATTAAGTGTCTGTGATACTTAACTGCAAAATGCAGTATATGCTTCCACTCTCTAGTAATAAAATATTCAGCATGCCTATAAAGAAAATTCTATTAAATAATAAGCATTCATTGGAATCAAATGAAAAAGACAAAGCTCAATTTGCATTTACCAACTTTTAACATTTTAAAATTTCAGCACAGCAAGCAAACGCAATTTCTCTTCCTTGTTAGAAAGATTTGTAGATGCACTGTTTTCTAAAAGTCCACATTTTTACAATTGAATTCTCAGCATAAGCTGGATAACTGGTATAACGTTCATACAGCACAAACACATCCTCTGATGTGGCACTCCAAATCATTGCATTTTCTTAATCTGTGCAACCCAGTAGGAAAGATTGTTGTCAAATGCACACAATCATATCACAGCTAGATGCTGATGGATTGATATGCATCACGTATAATGCTTCCTTAATTTTTACTACCTCCATAAAATGTTGCAGACTCCTGTGTTCATTTTAGGACCACTATCCAAAATGATTTTGTCATGGTTTAGGATTTATAACTCTCCTCCTACATGGAAGGAGAAAGTAATGTTTATGATTTCATTCATTAGCAAAGGTGGAAATAGCAGCCAGTTTTCACCACTAATAAAATAGTGTTTTTCTTGACTTCCAGATCAGTACCTGCGTATCAGTATTTGAATTCAATTTGTCTCAAAAAAGCCTATATTCTACAATTCTGTTAATTCCACGCTCATCTGGAGATAGTAAACACTACCAGCATCTGAGTGCATACTACTTGCCTTGAAATAACTTTTGACATTGCTACACACACCTCTCTATACTGGCAATCAATAGAACAAATAAATAGCCTTTGCAGCTACACAAAAGCTGATAGAGACTATACACATAGCATGTTTTGAGAGCACATACATATGCTTGTATGTACACACATAAACACATTTTTTCCCTATTCAAGCTCCATTTTTGCTATAACAATCCTTGATTCTAATTGCTTTCAGACTTTCTAGTAATCATCAGTGAGAAATTTCTACAGATCTACTATATACTGAGATGCCAAATGACAGAATACAAAAATTTATGAAATATGAAAGCCAGCTCTCTACAGCTGAGCAATAGCTTCCCCTGCGGTTGCCAGCAGAATGACCACAGAGACCTAGAGTTCCCAGGCTTCTTTTGAGAATGACAAAACTACCTGTTTTGTCTTCTACAAACATTGAGGATGTGAGCCAGCAATGGCAATCCTCAAAACGGAGAACTACTCTGGGATAAGCAGCAACAAAATTTACCTTAATTCCCCTCCATTCTGTTAAAAGGATATCAGAGTATGTTTTGCAAACTTTCAACTTCCAGTTTAGTAGGATATTGACAGACACTGAAGTCAGATTATTAGAGCTGATTGTAAAAAGACATGAACAGGAAGAAACACTGAATAATTTTCTCCCTCTCCAAGTGTACAAAATGCACCTCAAATTGTCCTCAAACAGTGCTCATTTGACCCTGCTGACCTTTCTCAACTTATGGGGCAAATTCATATAATTCATGAATTTGAGTAATATTACATGACTTTACCCATAAGCCACAAAAGTAACTGCTGTTATTAGAGCAGTTTCAAACTTACTACTAGTAAGCTAGTTATTGCAATGAGTCAGTACTTCGCCCCACAAGAATGACAGAAATTTTCACACACTAAGCACTCCTCTTATTTTTGTGAAACTAATTTTGAGCCAGCTCAGCAATCTATATCCCTTTGATCACAAAGGACATGCTCCATTATTATTCCAGCAGCATAAATTACAACAAATCAGGAACTTGTTGAATTGGACTGTAGCTATGACACAAGGTTTTGCTCTTAAGACTAGGCATGCCCCTTCAAATTTGCTAGAAAGTGGACACAGGTGACAGAGCTGGTTATGCTGCTACAGTATCTCATATACACTGTAAAAATTTTCAGCTGACTACTTAATTTCCACTTTCTTGTCTTGAACAGGAGAAAAAAACATCCTGGTCATAACATTCAAGAGCTCAAACAGCAGATTAATATAAATTGGATTTCATTTCAACTTTCAAATAAACTTATCTTTGCTTAACGTAAATAAGGCTCTCTGCTTGCTAGTGACTGGCAAACAATACAGCTCCTGTTTTTAATAAAGAAAAAAATATCACAAACCAACAAGCAGAAGAATGCAAGAATAAACATTAGAGGAAGCATTAAGTTCAGCATTAAGACAAGTATGTTGGCAAATAATATTGGGCTTCACTGAGAGAATAAAGATATTTGCAATTTTTTATTTAGACCCTCATATTCAGAAACTGGTATTGGCCCTGATTGACTGCCCTGACTTTTTTTGGGTCATAGGCTATTTATTATCTGACATGGGAGAAAGGTCAGATATCTGACTAATCTCTAATTATCAGATTATCTTTCTATTCAGTAATAAAATAGTATTTTTTGCATGTAACCAGCATGTGTTAGGAATATCACTGCAAAGCACAGAAGCCAAATCCCCCATGGTAGTAAGGGATGCTATATAAACACAAAGAAAAAAGATCTTCCTTACTTCAAGGCACTTAAAATACTAAAGACTTCACGCACTGATCAAGTTTTAATCCTTAACAGGGACTGTAGCATAGCTAAAGCAACAGGCCTTTCTGCTGGAGATACCACATATATAAGAGCTTTTCTGTGGTATAGCTAGCACAAGGTTGTAAATTCCCAGTTACAATAAGCTATGCCAGCAAAGGTGCTTGTCAGCACAGCTGCATCCAAACTAGGAGTCTGCTGATGGCAGGCAGTTTGTTGGCAATTCCTCAGTGGTGTTACTATGGGAACTTCTGTAGTGGGAGTTCCTTTTATCTGATCCAAGTTTCAGAAAGAGAGAAGCAGAAATAAAGGAAAGAAACCGAGGAGAATGATAGAAAACCATATCAGCACACTGTGTCCCATTAACTGTCCTATTGGAGAATCCCAATGGAGATAAGGCACTTCCTATAGGCAGCAACCAGACAAGATTAGCATCTCATCACTGATTTACAATACACTTCAGTTTCTTAACTGTTTAACTACTAACTGTTGAACATTTTTTTTTACATTCAACAAAAACCCCAAAACAGGGGCTTTACCCAACTACAGTGATACAAGACAAACTTCTGCTTGTCATAACATTTGCAAATACTTCTGAAATGCAACTTCAATGTTTACCTTGGTACAGCTCTAAATTTACTGACTTAATAACTAAACAACAAAAAAGTATACACTTGGCACAACAGCCCACTGCCCTACTCCCATTAAACAACTGCTGGCTTGCTACCAGAGAGAACAAATAGCACAGAAACAGCAGCAATGACACAGATCTGCTTGCCTCACAAACACAGCCAGAAAACAGAATGGAGAAATCTGGGTAATGCTTAACACATAATACTGACTGCTCCTGCTTTTGAGTACACCACAAAGTCTGGGTAGGTTGTTGCACAGGCTTCAAGTTTTCACACAAATTTTGTAGGATAATGGTAGCTAGGTAAAATGACTCAGTTGTGGAATCTTCCTCGTCTGAAGCAAAGCAGTATTACCAGAATCACAATTTGTCTCAGGGAAATCAAACAGTACTGGGAAGAACCTACTGAGGCACAGAACATGCTTAACTTATGAGAAATTTTAGTCAATATTAATTTCTGTTCTATTTTCCCATTATTAAGGCTGGCAAAGAACAGCGCTCAGTCTCTCCTCCTGTCCAGTGTATTTCTGTTTCAATATACATATCAATATTCATTTTCCCTGCAGAGTTACTGTCATATATAATGAGCAAACACATGCTATGTGACATGTCTTTTTATGCCTTTGATTTTTACATTACCTGTAATTAATTCAGATCACTAATAATATATTTTTAAAGTGGTCTCAATTAAAAAGTTATGTGCTGTAAGACTGCACAAAGTTAATATAATGCACAAACCCACACACCATGTAACTACTCCTGTTCCGTTACTAGAGCTGTCCAATTTTTCCTTTCAAATTTTCATTTAGAAAACCCCTCAAAAACTAAATAATGAAGCTTCACAAGATACGATTACAGTACTAGAAAGAATGAAAATACAACCCAGCTATTTAACTCTAAGCAGAGCATTTAATTTATGGTGATAAGTTGGTTCTGCAGACACGCATCCTGAAAATGTCGTCTTCTCTAAGACATTTTTTTAAACCAGTCAAGCACATTGACAGTACTTGGTAATAAGATTTCCATACAAGAGCCCTCTAAATTATAATACACAGTATTTCTAAACTCAGAAGATGAATCACAGCCTCAAATTAATTTCAGATATTTCTCTCCTCCTCATAATTTCAATTTCATATTACATCTTGACTGAATTGCTCCCCATTTCTGTAAGCCATCACAACAGTCAACATTTTTTAAGGAAGCTATTAAAGCACTAAAGAGCACAGTGCCTTTCAAAACAAAGAATACACAGACCAATCCTGGATTCACCGGTCATGTCTATATTTCCAAATAATGTGGCCTAGCAGGAGAGGATTTACAAAATGAAACAGTGGTGCACAGAACTTCATATCCATATTATATCCATTTGATAGCATTTTTATTTCAGATTAGCCCCTCTCTCATTCCATGGTCCGAATTTTCACTTCAGGTTGAAGTGAACTAGGTGTATTTCTGGAATGTGTCCTTAAGTTCAGTCTAATTCAAATGGAACTCCGTTTGTGTCTCTATGATCACTTCATGATGTGAAACAAAGCCCAGTAAGCGGTGATGATCAAATTTGCTTCCTGATTCAAAGTAAAGCATAAAAGGAGATGCACCCATTCAAGGCAATGGGAGCTTTGGCATTCCTTTCAGTGACATAAAACTTACTTGATTCCTCCTACCCCTTTTTTTCCCCCCTCTAATCTTTCAGTTTAAGTTTAGTAAGACATGAAGAGTAAAAGAACTGATAAATACAGTGGAAGAATAGTGTGTTAAATAAAGGGAAACTTTGCTGGCATGGTTGTTTAGATTGAGAAAAGCCAGAGTAAATTAAAACACTCTCATAATTGTCACTTAGAATCAAAAAAATGGGATAAAGACAGTGGTTTTTCCAAGCCTGTGCTCAGAAGTTCACTTTAGGGTCATATTGCTGTGCCCAAGCTGATTACTCCTGAAGGCAATGGGGTTCTCCAGAGGCTGAACAGTCTGCCCACATTCAGCTAGTTGTACTTCAGAGCTGTACAGAACATGCCTATGATGGCAAAGGTAATATATATAAACCTGTCAGCTCTTTAGGATCTTTTTGTCCCAAGTACTTTCCTGAAAAATGCCTCCCATCACTCTTGCTGATACAGAGAGGAAAAAATGTGAGCGCAGGTAAGGTAACCAGCATACTACAGTGCTCCGAATGAACATGAAAATCTAGTTACTGTAGAATGGGCTCTATAAAAGCTTCATCCAGCCTGGCCTTGAACACCTCCAGGGATGGGGCATCCATGACTTCCCTGGGCAACCTGTTCCAGTGCCTCACC